>JAQIXA010005025.1:0-10119 GCA_034699045.1 Nanhermannia cf. coronata Gr-Ori-00579 | reverse complement strand
GATCCGATTTTTAGGCGAAAAGGTCAACAAATTAAAAAAAATAATTAGCAACCTTTGAAAAAAATTTCCAACCTTTGTGATTTGGAATTTACCACCTAATTAGACTTGGCCAAAAAAATCCCATCCTAAAAAAGGTGATGGATCGAAAGATACTCTGAATCTATCCCTTGATATACTTACAAAGATATAGACAACAATATATGACACGATTTAATAATACCTTTCAATATAAGAAAAATCATATTTCTGATTCATTTTATGATATTTTTGATAAATTCTACCCTATAATGTTTTAAAAATCCAAAAAGACGTGTTTAGATATTACCTTTTGAAGTTCAGATTCAGTTTTAAAAAACTCACTAGCTGCTAAGACAGCATTTCCTACATTCGATTCTTTCATTGTCCTAAAATACAAAAGTCTATTAATAGTAGAAAATTATACAGAATTTACAAACTTACTTATCATTGATCAATTTCTCCAAATTAGCATCCAAAAAATCGATAATGAAAGTTTTTGCATGTGGATTTGCAGCTACATATTCGATTAAAAGTGGTCGATCATTAAAAGTGAAATCTGGCGATCTGTTTAAAGCCTTATCTAAAAGTCTAAAATATACTATTAATAAAAGTAGATTTTAAATTTTATAATTTCTATCTACAACCTTCTTAATAAATGGTCACATTTGGAGCAAGCCAAAGCTCTGAGATAAATAGCTTTTTGAAATTTCGTGGTAGATGTCGATTTATATCTATCGAGTAAAAAGTCGAAATTTTTCTCACTAAAAGGAGAAAATGCGACTGCTGAACAGTAGACACTTTGACGTAAATTTGGATCCAGTCTAAAAGTATAGGAACATGGTCTTTTAGAAAAAATTATCAACTTTTTTGAAAAATCTTACGGATCTTTCATAGGATTTTGTATAAATTGACTCAAAGATTGGGTAGAAAAGTCAAGGCATGATTTGGAATTCTAAAAAAAATCATTAGGTATACAGATATGTTCAAAATTTTTCAAAAGAAATTTTTTCAAAATTTCTTACAAATTTGCAAGCCCATTGATGTAATAGACCTCGAAGGATAACTTGACTTTTCAATTCTTCATCGATCGCACTGAAATTCCCGATTTTGGACAAACTTCCCATCAATTTTGGTAGGAAATATTTCTAAAAAAATTGGAGTAAATGATAGAATTCTGAAATTTTGAGTCATATTCAAATTAGAATAGGTACTTGTAATAAAGTGTAATCTTCAGATCCATAATATAAATTAAACATGGTTTTCAAATTAGTTGTACAAGTTCTCCAGACAGAGTATCCAATCTCCTTATCCATGTATTTTGTCAGGTCAAGTAGGATTGTCACTGGTATATATTCTGACAAAAATTTAAAATTTACAAAATTCTAAAAAAAAGCGTAAGTTTTTGCATACTTGCATTGGAAAGTTTAAAATAATCATCAAGAATTTGACTTCGAGCTTCTTCTCTGATGATTGTGTGATTTGTGTTTAATTGATGGTATATTCGGTCTATTAGTGGTTCTTCATAGTAGACACGATAATAACCTGTTAAAATTTAAAAAAAATTAATCTAAAAATATGTCAGAAATTATTTGTAAACTAAATAATTGTCAAGAAGTTTAAATTCCTAATTAGTTTTAAGTTCTTGAAATTTCCCTTTATCCAAATCACAGATGACTTGTTCAGAGTCTAGTCTTTTATAATTAATGATCTTTATTTTAAAATGATCTTAAAATTCTATCAGATTTTTAGAAAAGCTTTGAATTTCGACCAAATTTCCATTGGCTGTTACCCAACCAGTCCTGCTAAAGTCTCAATGGCTCCTGCTAATTTAATAAAACTATCATTATCTCACTTAACCTAACCTAATTTAATCTAACCTAACCTTAAAGTTAGGAATTAGGAAAATTAGCAGGAGAAAGATTAGTAAGAACCATTGAGACTTTAGCAGGTCTGGTTGTATATTCGCCATTTCCATTTCAACAGATAATTAGCCCAAAAAGCGACATTTTTTGGATATTCAAAATAATTTCTAAAATATGCTAAATAATCTTGTATTAGTAGTTATCAGTAGCTTATTACTATCAAGTCAAATTTAGGAGACAATATGTGATTTTTTACCGACAGTAGAAGGATTGACAAGTACTAGTCCACTTGAATCATAAACAGTCGTATTAAATAGAAAATCTGAATCCTTAGGAATCCAAAGATCAGGTAGTGTTTCAGGTGTCCCAGGTTTTATAATTTGAGCCTCTGGTTTTGGATATAGAGTTACAGGGATCCACCAGGAAGTTTCTAGTAATCTAGTCTCGTTTATTTTGAAAAAATCTTCGAAAAATAATTCCTAAAATTGTAGAAAATCTCAATAAATTGGTCAAGTTTTCATATGCAATTTGGTTCAATTTGTACCTGAGTAAAATACAATTGTCCATGTTCGTTTAACCTAACTCTAACTAGTGGTACACCCCTCTGTCTTGTCCAAGAATCGAGAATTTCTTTCATACTTGATGGGATTGGAATATTTTCTTCCTCAACGATGACTTGAAAGATGTCGAAAAGTGTATCCTGATGTGCAGAATCAAAAGCTCTAGAATTAAAAATCCCAATTTAAAATATTTTTAAAAATTACCTATCTAACAGTAATAAATTACAGATTTTTGAGATAATTCTTCATCGCTCTTTGAAATGCATTTTCGCCCATAATTGAGGCTGTCATTCGCAAAATTGAAGCTCCTTTTTCATATGGGATTCTTGTATACTGGAAATTTAAAAAAATCAATTATATTTACATACATAAATTGTGATAGTACTTGAAAAAATGGGCCCTTTGCAAATTTTACCACGAGTATCTCAAGATCGATCTTTCGATCTATATAAGGAATGATATTTAAAAATAATTTGGACTCTGAACAGCAAATGACCCTTGATGATTTTTTTTAAATTTTTTATTTACAATATCCAAAATTCTAGTTGTATTTTCAGGCTCATTTTCCAATGGATGTGAATCATTTGAAGTGTCAAACTCCATTGCTACTTGAAGTACACTTGGGGTGAAGAATTTCCAAGGTTCAAGTTCAGGACTTACCCTTAAAAATGATGGTATAAATGTCAGTATGTTTTGTGAAATTTTATATCTAAAGAGGTATTAGGTAATCGAGAATTTTTTGCTTAATTTTTATCCATAATTATGCCTTCACAAAATATTTTACAGGAAATTTTTTGAAATTTTAATAATGGTTCTAATTTCAGTTCAGTTCTGTTAAAACAATGTGAATACCTACTACAGTCTACAGTTAGGTACTATAAAAAACCAATGTTATTTTCTAAAAATATTTAATTTTTTTTACCGATTTAATCCAAAATGTCCATAATAAGTGGCAAATCCTTCTTTCAACCAAACATAAGTCCAAAATATAGGAGTTACAAGATTTCCAAAAAATTGATCTAAAATTAAGAAAGCCATTAAAAAACATAATCTTTATATTTAGTTTTAAATGCTTACGAGCCAATTCATGGGATACGACATAGTTAACTCGATATCGATCAACTTCCGGAGTTTCCTCGGGTAAGTAGAGTAATATTGGCTCTCTTAAAGAAAATTTTTGATGATTTAATAAGTTTAAAATGTATTTCTAGTACTCTACATAATACATATCTACTATTTTGGTACTTGCTTGTAAGTTATAAGTGCCCAATTTTCCTTAAATTAAATTTTAAATTACAAAAGTTTTCTAATAAGATAGATAGATATGTTATTTAGATTACCATTGCATTAAAGAAAAATTGAGGTAATGCGATTGAATACATTTTAGAAATTGGATAAGTTGATTGGAAATAGTCTTCAAAATATGATAGGATATCAGATGTGATATTTGCACCATAATCACCTGCACCTTTTTCTGCAAAATTTTGATTTTTTTTTTTTAGCTTTTTTGATACTTTAAGTTGATAGTAGATTACTTAGTTAATTTTAAAATAAACCTTATAGGTACCTATTAAGTCAGGTGTAGCATAAACCTGGAAAAAATATTAGAAATTTTGAAAAAAATCAGAGTTTAGGATAGTTTAGGCTTCAATATAAGGTCCAATTCTATCAAAATAAATCCTGAATTTGATCATAATTTTTAAGTAAAATTTCAAAATAATATTCCTAATTGATTGGAAATTTTGAGAAATTTTTTCAGCTGGACATTATTTCACTTACTCGAACACTTTTATCACCCATTTTAGTTTCAGCATAGTAAAAATCACAAACAATAAATGCAACAATATATGAAGAAATCTTCACAGATTGATTATACTTATCCCAGACCCATCCAAAGCGTCCTTGACTAATAAAATTAATAAACTTTTTAATTGATTCAAAAGTATAAGGTATTTTAGTAGGTACTGTACATGGGAATCGTTTCCAAAAGATTCATATTTGACAAGGTTTGAAAATGTTGCTTCCGTCCGATAGTAATATTATAAGATGCTTTTAAATGAGGTTCATCAAAGTGTGGAAAAGCTCTAAAATTATGTATTTAAATATTTTGCAAATTTAAAAAAAATACGAGTAGTACCTTCTGGCATGAATAGGAGCAAATAGAGTCGTTGCTACATATCTAAATTTCAAAAATAATTAAAATACAAAGTACATACATAAGATACATAAGATATCAGTACATATAAAATAGATTATTGGAAAATTTTCTGAGTAGGGTACAAAATCAACTCTCGATCTAATTTAGACCAATTTTTTTGAGATATTTTTGTAAAATTTTCAAAAAAATGGCATTTTGAGGCCTATTTTTTATATGTATTAATTACCTTCTTTCACCAAATTTTCCAATATACCAATCAAGATACAATCCATTCAGCCTATCCTCGGGCATATGAGTTATAAATTCGATATAAATTTCATATTTATTCAAAGCTACAAGCTCCTGATTCAAATGGATTATGAAAAAATGCAAATCTTCGACATATTCGAAACTTTGGATGCCAATGTCACCTCCTCCTGCACTATTTGTAACCTAAATATCGAAAAATGTAGTTTTCTATAAAATTTTGTGAATTTTTGATTCTTTTTATACCCTAATTGAACCTTCTGCAATCGTTATATTATTTGAATGAATTGTGATGTTTCTCGTATTTTCTAGACACTCGATGAATATAGTGATTTTCGAAGGACAAGAAAATAATTTCAAATCTTCATCAGCAATTTCCAGAACTGGCATCACTTCAAGGTTATAATGATATGGGGTACTTGAACTTGGTAATCTGTAGCTTTCACTCTTTGTTGCATTTCTTCTCAAACTTTTGGTGGAAATTTTGGTCGAAATTTTTGTAGAATTTTCACAATTTACACCAACTAAAACTATGTATAAAACTATAAGTAAAGTATGGATTTTAAATGATGTTGGTCTGAAGAAAGGCATTTTAAAAATGAAACAATCTTGAAAAATTCAAGTTCAATTTCAAGATTGCAAAAACCTCAGAGGTCCTTGAAGTATAAATAAATTTTGAGAATTTTGAGAAATCAACAAATTAATCTGAGACCTGAGCCTATGACTTAATGTAGTAAATATTTGACCACTTTTAAATCCAAAGTTAATTGAGTAAGTTCAAATTTGCATGCAAAATTATACCCTATATTGGATTATTGGATTACCGATATAGTTCTTATCTCAAAAATTGCAAATAAAAATACGAGTGGGTGAAATATTGGTTTGATAAAGCTAATCTAACTCGATATGATTTTACAAAAAATTCAAGAAACAATGGATTTACCTACAGTCCAGAATGAGATTGAGTTATAAAAGGGGTCTTACGAGTTTTATATTTTCGAAAAAAGTGTCTAAATTTTTGAAACCTTCTTAAATGTATCTTGAAACTCGTATAGAAACCTTATTACCTACTCGTTGTAAATTCAATTTATGTCGAAATTTTAAAAACTAATGTGTATTTCAAATCGATCTAGAAAGTAAGATATAAACTTTGGAAAATCCTACAAATGGCCCATTTTCAAACTTTTGTAACAAATTGTATAAGTATTTATTGCTTTATTTTGTATAGGGGATTGGTAGGTAATCCGTAAGTAATTGTAGAAATTTGTATTCAGATTTAAGATTAAATTCGAGACTCGAATAATTTTCTAGATGATTTAAATATTTTAATGATGATTTGAGTAAAAACTTGTTCCCCAACATTGTATACATTATTCAGGATACTTATATTATACTCAAATACATACTACATTTGTACACTAGACTAGTACTCGTATAATACAACACGACTGATAAAAATATGTATCTTTTAAATGTAATTTAACCATAAGTAATAAATCACAACAATAACTTTTTTTTTTCTGAAAACAAAGTCCATGGCCTGATTAAGATTATCCTGATTATCACAGAAATCCTTATAGTTGTAAATAGTACAAATATGACTCTGAATTCTGAATTGATTGATTATTTTGAAATTTTAATAAATTTTATTTTTAAACTTATACAAATATTACTACTCGTAGCCGTAGCACTATTGCGAGTACCTACATAGATACAGA
This sequence comes from Nanhermannia cf. coronata Gr-Ori-00579, assembly GCA_034699045.1. Classification (NCBI taxonomy): domain Eukaryota; kingdom Metazoa; phylum Arthropoda; class Arachnida; order Sarcoptiformes; family Nanhermanniidae; genus Nanhermannia; species Nanhermannia cf. coronata Gr-Ori-00579. The sequence continues at coordinate 3,557 of JAQIXA010005025.1, read as the reverse complement.
TATATAGGTATACAAAAATGAATAATTTTTATTACTATGTACCAATAGTAGGTAGTAATTTCTACAATTTCATTTGACTTAAATTGAACAATGGACAATGGCTTTATTTATGAAACTTAGAATAATTCATTATTATGTTGAGAAAATCCCTATTACAAATAATGAATAATAGTAATAGTAATAGTGATCATTTTAAAAACTTGAAACTTAAAAAGTACCCTACCTACCTAATAATAAAAGCTTGCAAAAAATGCAAAAAAAAATATTTTTAAGATTATGTAGGGCTATTACATAAACGTAGTACATCAATTTATCTATTTCTATAATTATAGAATACAGAATAATCTGTATTAGATAGTACATAGTACATAGTAAAGTACAATGGCAATGATACTCAAATAATTTTTTTTATTAAATTTATAAATTACTTATACAGTATACATAGTATTTACCTATAATAAATCAATAGTTTTAACGAAAATTTTTCAATTTTTTAACTTTTCTAATACTTACCTACTTACCTAAGCTTGCATATACTCGTACTCCGTATATATTACATAATATTGTTATTATTTTTAAAAATTAGAGCATATTTAACAATCCGAGTACCTATATACATATGTACCTATATACAATATATGTACCTATGTTATGTATGTATCGGCTTTAAGTTGCAATTTTAAATAAACAAAATACTACTTACATTAGTTATATGCGTGTATGTATTGGTTAGTTATAAAATAGAAAACTTTGAGGATTTTTTTTAGATATTTTTAAAAATATGAGTACTTACCTACCTATATTACCCGCAGTAGGTACAGACAGGTGCTATTTTCTCAAATATAACTTGACAGAATTCAATTATTATAATTGTAGCTACAAGTACCTACTCCGTATACCTAGTACCTACTAGTTTTTATAATTTGTACACAAAGTTGGCCTTAAAATATCTATATACCTAAAGGTTTAAAGTTAATTTTCAAATACATAATTGAGTATACAGTATTTACATATCTAGAGTTATACCTAGGTAAATTTATACATATAGTACTTAAGCTACTATATGTAGTAGTATGTGTGTACTTTTCATATAATAGGGTATTAATTTGAGCTATTTATGCTTTGAGTATACCGTGAGATTTATTCTTAAGTCAATTTCGCATTCAATAACTTGGGTATTCAAGTCCAAGTACTTTAAACAAACTTACATACTAGTACTAGTACTACTAACCCACTAGATTAGTATTAGAAACTATATAAAGCTTTTTTTTATGATTTTAACTTATTTACCTAATCTTAAAAAGGGTAATTAAAAAAACTATATGTAATCTACCATAAAAGTACGAAACTCACGTAGGTGGGAATTATTTTAGATCAAAATTCAAGATTGCTAATTCTAAAAAATATTTTTAACATGTTGTATGTTGTATGCTTTAAATTTTTATATGTATATACTTAGCTTGTCAATACCTATACACAGGTATAAATCATATCTACTAATTAATACTATTCAGAATCAGTAGAGGCTAGAGATTAGATTAAAAAACAAGATCTGTTTCATTACTGAGCTAATTTCCTATATATTTAAATTTAATTAACCATAAAGCATCATCATCCACATAGTTAAAAGCTCGTAAATGCATATTAGAACTTTAAAGTTTCAGAAAGTTTCAGAATTAGTCGCAATATCAGTACTACTGATACGAGTACAAGCTCAATACTTTGAAATTTGACTGGAAAATATTTGAAATTTTAAGAAAATGTACAATCATGATCAAGATCAAATTGACCAAGATCAAGAAAAAGTATACAGTGTTGTAAGGGGGACTGGAATTCGGAGATTTGGACAATTATACAGGGTCTATGACTTAATGGTAATTAAAATAAAATTTGGTTATATTTGGTAGTTTTTAATTATATAAATTTTAGGACACAACTCATAATCTTCAGGAAAAACGACAATATGAATTATTTCTGGCGAATTTGAGAAAACCTTTGGGATTTAAGCCTTATTTCAGTTATAAAGGGGGCTATACGAAAAATACGTAAGCATTTTCAAATTATAATTCCATAATCAGGTACTTAAGGTATATGTTACTTACAGTAGTAATCATACCTTCAACTTTCAACAGGGTTGTTGTTTTTAGAATTTTTAGTTTTTGAGCAAAAATTTGATAAAAATTTAAGAAATTTGAAATTTTCTATCAAAAACTACTTATGACAATTACGTTACAGTATAGATATAAAAACCTGATTTTACAGTTTTTTAAATTGTATAAGTCAGCCCACTTGAGATTTGCCATTATCTACTGTTAAGTATCCAGGTCTAGATATGTACAAATAATGTAATTTCTAAGTTTGTTTAACCTCTATCGAATGATATGTGTATCATGGAAATCAGGCTGATAGTTTTCGAGCTATTTACATTCAAAGTACGTCCAGTCAATTAATGAACACCCGGTATATATGTACATACGATATTTAGAGACAAATACCCATATACAGATTATATTTTACAAAATTACCAATTAACTACAACCCTGATTTTCTTGATTCAAAATAAATAAGTTCTAAAATTGAAAAGTCATTTTGATTTAAAAAGTGGCAAAATTTGATTTTTGATCTTACACAGATTGAAGTCAAATTTTTACGGACTTAAATTTTTAACATCATAGAATTCTTTTAAATCTTCAAGATTTTCAAAAAAAATCTTATAAATAATCAAAATTTTACTTTATTTTTTAGGTTCAAAGTGGATAAACCGATCCTTCTCACATCAATTGGATTCTTTGGACCTTATTGGGACTTTTTCTGGGAAGATGTACCCACATATAAATACACGGTTAAATTAAAAATTGAAATTGAGAATTTCCGAGATGGACGTTATGAAATTGGCTATTTAAACACAAAAGTTGATGTTCCCAAAGAGGAGATTTTCTATATTGATTTTAAATCACCTTTGCTCATTAGAGATCAGCTCTGGCATAACATTCTATTTGAATTGGATGTAAGTTTTTGTATTTAGAACATTGAATTGTTCCATATAAGTAACCTACAGTGAATATTTAAAAAAATTTCTAAAATTTTCAGGGACCTCCAACTTGCGTCCTAGAGAAAAATTACATAACAAGCTATGAACCTGAAAAAGTCGTCGATTTTGATTTCTTTCTTGGATCAAGACAGATGCCTATTCTTAAATTTAAGCTTGCTTAATCGCCTAAATACGGTAAAACTTCTATATAAGGTAGGGTACCTCAAAAAGATCTCAAAAAGAGTCTATTTAACATGTATTACTATCTCAAGGGTCATTTTTGGCTCTTTAAACCAAAGATTTCAGTTTACAGAGGTTACGATTTACCTTATAAAGGAGTTTTACTGTAGGTACTTTGAAATTACTAAAAATCTTTAATTTTAACCTACCTAACCCAAGGCCTATAGAAACAGCCATCGTTAGGTTACGACACTTTAAAGATTTTGAATTTTTTTTTAACAAAAATCTTTCTGGTGCTCATTTACACATAAACTGGTGCTCATTTTGAGATTCAGCACCAGCAGAG
>JAQIXA010005024.1:0-10119 GCA_034699045.1 Nanhermannia cf. coronata Gr-Ori-00579 | reverse complement strand
TTGACCTTAAAAAGGTCATGGAGACTTCTAATCAACTTCTAACTATTATATTCGAATTCTGCATTCTTCAAACACCCTATAACCAAAATTTCAGCTAAATCGTACGATTTTGAAAATTGCAATATAATTGCATTTTTACGTTATTTTGACCTTTTTGTTGTCAAATGTCCAAAACTCGGCCGAAGTGAGTCGGGAGACCTACCCTATCTTTCTTTGTATGTGTTTTTATCTATAAAAAGCCATGTTTGGTTAAAATCGGTCACTGCAAGTACTTGCCTTCCCCTCCTAAATATCAAATGAATTGTACAAAAGTTTAGAAAAAATAGATAAAATTCTAGTACCTACCTAAAATAATGTAATAAATTGTCTAATTCTAAGTAATTGTCTATTTATACTATTCCGAGTATTACAAAACAGGTCTTTAAACTAAAATTAAGGATAATATTTAGTCTAATAATATAACTAATATATTCAATGGTATATTGCGATTATAATTGATAAAAATGGTTCGACGAAAATATTCTGAAATCTCTATTTAATCTGTTGGTTTTCCATTTTCCATTTGATTTTTGACGATAATTTTCGTTTCGATTTTTTCAAATTATTTTAGAAATTGGAAGTTCCCATGAAATCTTCAGGGTTGTTGTAAGCAGAATGTTGTTGAGCAGCAACTGCAGCGAAGTTGTAGTCGGAACTATAATTTGAAAAAATAAATTAAATGTAAAAAGTGTTTTATAAATAGAGAAAAAATGATGACAAAAATGCGATATCTCAAATTTAAAAAAACTGGAATTTTTAGTTTGATTTGAGCTATTTGACTTTTTATATGCTCTTAAAATACGAGTATTATAAGTATATATCCAATTATTTTAAGAGAAATATCAGTAATAGATAGGTAGTATTAATTAGGAGTTGAATATTTTGGATTTTAGAAATTTTGGAACCAGAAAAGTTGAAAATCCAGCTGATTTTGATCAAAAATTCAGTCGGCTATTCAACAAATTTTGGTCAAAATTTCAAAATTCTGCAAACTTATTTGTTGATTTCATGATCTTCAAATGTCCTCAAACTTGTCTGCGGATTTTATGAACTTAAAAAGTCCACAGATTTGTCTGTTGATTTTCAACAGATTTTGGTTATAAATTCAAACTTATTAAATTACTACTATATAAAGATAGTTTTTACAATTTCTTTTTAAAATTTTTTAAGATTTTCGACCAAACATAGTTGGGCAAAAAATATTTGATATTCCATACCTGGGCAACCCCAACCCTCATCCTTTCATATCACCAAATCCCATCATGTGGTGAGGGTGGTGGTGACCTAAAATCCAAAAAAAAAATTAAATCAAAATTTTTTTCAAAATTTTCTAAAAATTAACAGGTATGTTAAGTACCATAGTTGAGGTGAGGTGGGCCCATTTGGTGATGGTGGGGCAGAGCGTTCATGGACGCCATCTTGTGTTCTTTCTTCCACTTCATTCGTCGATTTTGGAACCAGATTTTGATCTGCCTTTCAGTGAGGCAGAGTGCATGGGCGATTTCGATCCTTCGTCTTCGAGTCAAATATCGGTTGAAATGAAATTCTTTTTCAAGTTCCAGAGTTTGGTAGCGAGTGTATGACGTTCTTTGGCGTTTCGTTTCTCCATTCGCGTTCACCGTACCTCCAATTTAAAACAATTTTTAGAAAATTAGTTACTTTCTTAAGTCCGTTTTATTATCAGTAATTTAATTCTTGCTAATAATAGCTATCCTTGTCTACAATTACAGTACATGTACATGCATTTGTCCCGACTTATAACTGTAAATTACAGATACATAATGTATAAAAAAATATTTTACGAATGAATTGCCTACTGATATACTACCTACTTTTTTAGAATACATTGAAATCTTAGTGTAATATCAAATTTTATGGATCTTGAGATCCTAATTAGAAAACTATTTAATTAAATTAAATAGATAGGTGCTTAGATTAATTCAAGTTTGTTAATTTCTTTGAATTTTTCTAAAATTCAATCAAATTAATTAGGTAGGATAGACACTATAATTTGATGCTGTAAATTGAAAAAAGGTCAGGTACAAAATCCGTCCACTTTTCTGACTAATTTTTGTATAATAGAAATAGAAAGTTTCAATAGCACATTGCAAATGGGTAGTTAGAGTACCCTAAATATGAATCTTCAAACGAATTTTGTCGAATTTTGTCGATGTAAATTATTTTACGGACTTAAATTATCGATATGCATAAAAAATATTTTACGAATGAATTACCTAGTACCCTAAGTACCCTACATATCATACCTACTTCTTTTTAGGGTATTGAAACGATTCTTAAATTAATTTTAAATCTTGTAATCCTAATTAGAAAACTTGATTAGATACTTAGATTGGTATCTAAATAGGTATTTAATTGGATACTTTTTGATGCTATAAATTTAAAAAATTTCTGACACTTTTCTGACTAATTTTAGTGTAAAATATAGAAAGTTTCAATTGCAAATGGGTAGATAAGTAGGAGATAAAGTGTGAGACAATTGAAGAGAGGGTTATAATTTTGTATATAATAATAATTTCAAGAATTCCCAAGAATTTATTTTTATCTCATTTTAAATGGGAAAAGGTCGATTAACTCGGTAGGTGGTTGAAAAATATCAGGCAGGTAATAGTATAACTTGAGTACTAGCATCTAGAACTAGTATAATACTATAGTAGTATAGAAAGGGTTTAAAAACTTATAAATTATTGTAATGAGAAAAAGCCAACCTTGCTCGAGCAAATTGAATACCTAATTTCTAAAAGAAAATAAAAGGATTACTAGATGCCTGCTATTGTACCCTTTATAATGGATTTTACTATAAGGAAAAATACTTGTAAATCGCAATAATTCAGATAAAAATCAATACGAGGTTTTTGGTAAAAATTCTCGTACCTAATGTGCTTTTTTAGGTTATATTCCTTTGGTTTTTAAAGATAAAAAGTGATCTTGGATCAAAATTTTGCATTTTTTACCATTAAATGAAGGTTATAGTTATAAAGTCCTCAATCCTCAAAGGTTAGAAAATTTTTAAAATTTCTGAAAATATTTATTTTTGAAAGACTTTGTATATCTATAGCTGATAAACTTGGTAGTTTTATTATTAGGTAAATTTCACACTTTTACTTTTATTTTTATTTTTATGTTTATCTAGCTATCTGGGTAACTACCTGTATAACAAGTATGTATGTACAATGTATGATATCTAGTACAAGCCGAGTTTGTCGATCGATATTAATCAATTCCCATCAAATTAGGTTCATGAATAAGAAATTTGACGAACCCTAACAAAATAGACAAAAAATATTGTTAGTTGTATAATATGTAGGTACATTGTATAGAAGAAATAGGCTTTCTAACAAAACTCGGATATTTTTACAAAATATCTATAAAAAATATTAATAAGCTAATTGACTAAAATTAAGCAATCTTAGAAGAAATAATTTACTTAGCTTGTAGAAATATGTAAAATTATCGAATATACAGGGTTGTACATAAGTACCTACAACCCTGTATCTGTATATGACCTTTAATACTCTAAATATCGTTCAAAATACTTAAATCTTTCGAATAAAGTTCTGTTAATGTTCATTTAAGTGTTTTAAGCTTAAAGTACTCTGTATTTCAGTTATAGAGAATATATAAATAAAAATAATTGTGGTAAGATAAATAGTTGTCTCTCAGAACATTGGGGACCGTTTGTCTTGAGCAAATTGGCAATTTATCGGGGTCGCATTTTAAACACCGAAAAAAAAACTAAACCGAAATATCTGTGATGCAAAAAGGCAAAAAAAAAAATCAAATTGCGTAACTTGCTAATCTACAGATTAGGGATTACAAGAAGTCAGGAAGTAAATAGTTGAGTATAAATAAATATCAGATAGAAATACTCGAATTCCACCTTGGAAAAAAACACGACGAGTCACTAAAAAATATCTATTCTTATTTCATCTAACCTGTGATCTTAAACCAAAATTCAAATAAATCTGAATTTTTCATCCAAGTAAAAGTTCACAAATTTCAATAAAATTTAGCCAAAAATCTCGATATATCCATTTTAATCCAGGACAATCTTGTGTATACGATTTAGTGCAAATTTTCACATAATTTTCATAAAAATTACATAAAATGGAAAGTTTTAAATGGCAATTTCTCATTTGAAATACCGATTTAGACTTGACAAATTAAGTTTGATTGTGTCTATTATAAAAATTTTGATTTTGGTCAAAATTTCAAAAGAAATTCTTAAATATTGATCGTTTTCTTGTATAAAATTCGTCTAATTTTATGAAATGTTACTTGTTCGAGAAGTATCTTATACTACAGATACCTACCTATACCTATAAGATCCAGAATGATTTACTGACCTGTTGGTGTCCCCAAAAAATGTCTCTACTATAAACTACTAATAAAACATCTCAAAAATTTTATGAAAGAAATCTTTGATCAAATCTTTAAAAATGTGAAAAAAATGATCTGACTTTTTTCAAATACTCGTGTTTAAAGCACTTTTATAAATATTTACTATCTGTAATGTACTGTACATATACTATACAGTATAGACATAGAGCATATACTTTGTATATTTTAGTCTAAACTTTCTTTTCCCATTTGTAACATTTCAAAATATTCTTTTTGTTTAACAAATTTGAGACTTTCCAAGTACTTGCATATGTGTGTACATAATGTGATAAACAAATATGAGGATTCAAAAAAGAGGAAATAAAATGGTGGATAATAAGAGTGGTTTTTTTGAGGAAATTCTGTTGAATAGATTTCGCTATCTATGGTATATTTATACAGGGTTTATATACAGGTTTTATATGGGAGTTTATAACTGACCTGCCCTCATACCCTCATATTTCACTCTGACTACTTACTATAGTAAGTTACTACTACTACATACTACGAGTACTAGACTTAATAAATCTCAGACTCGTGTAATTTATCTACTTACTTATATACTTATCCTTAGAAAGCTAAGAGATATACTTACTTAATAGCTTAATACATGTCTTTCAAATAGACTTCATGTCTTTCATAAAGTAAAATAAAATTGGCTAAAAATATTGCAAATATTGAATCACATGCTTCGAAATAGCCAAAGATATAGCTGACTTATATCTATAAGGAAAAGTACCTAATTGAGATTGTTTTAAATTTTTTAAAATAATTTTCAAAATGATTGAAATTCAACTTATCAAAAATCTGTTGTACTTTCCAACAGAGAAAAGCATAATTCCGAACTTTTTAATATAATTTTTACGCAAAAAATAACGATTGTTTCCCAATTGGCGCATTTACAAGTGCTATGATGACTAAATGACCAATTTTTATAATCCTATACTTGATTCTTCTTGATCTCCTTCGAGTTTGAAATTTTTTGAAATTTTTTTTCGTAGCAGCCAACAACTTGTAAACTTATTAGTATTAGTCTCTCATCTGACAAAAACAATGGGCATAAAAAAGCCCAAGTCAACGTGACTTAATAGAAAATATTCTGAAATTTTTCTTGAAGCACCTGCCTCCCTTCGTTAACTTAACAAATGTCATATGAATTAAATACTACACATGTATTTCTTATTATAAATAAAATTGTAAAATACTTATACAGATACTAGTATCTAGTATCTATCTGTAGTATTAGGATAAATAAAAATATATTTTTTTCTCAGTTAAAGCCTGGTAGCTTATCATATCGTCAAATCGCCGTCATCTCATCGTTATGGCATGCCCAACCTACGCTTTAAAAAACCCAAAAAATCCTCCATAAGAATATATAGAAGAATTATTTTATTATTATTATTATTATTCTGAAATTTCTGCCTGTCTCTTCTTTCTTTCTCGTCTGTCCCTTCGAGGAGGCTTTTTTTCCTCTTTTTTTATTTCAAATTTCAAACCCAATGATTATGATGATGATATGAAGTTGACATCCAGACATCATGTCAACTCAAATCAAGCCAACCGAAATTTAAAAAAGATCCTAAGCCGACATTTCTACAAACTTTTGACTACAAAACTCATCTAGTCAGAATCAAAATTGACAAAAATCCAATCTTTTTCTAACCTAATTTTTACATTTTCATTTGAATTACCTAAATTTCACCTTTTTGAGATTCAATTTGTGACTAATGAGATTTTAAATACCTACTGTTATATATCAATTTACTGATATCTAAGGATGAGATGTTCAAAATTGACTGAAATTAGATTAAGAATTAATATTATATTTGTATATACACACTAGACAAGGCAGATCTTAATGATGTGCCAATTTTTGCAAAAATTTAAAATCGAATATTGGAGAATTTATTTCCATCTTTTACTTGATAATCTTGGCGGAAATTGGACACTTAACTTCTAATTTGACTTAATTGCCTACTTATATAAAATTTGATATTTTGAAAATTATTTCAAAATTCCCAAAAGTTCGACTAAAGATAAATATACAAATGACAATGTATATTTTTGATATACCTACATATTACATAGGTAATATAGTAATAGATAAGTAAGGTACACTGGGGTATTTTAAATGTAAATTCATTTTTAAAAAATAATATAAAATTCATAGGTCTTGTTTGGAAAAGGGGACAAGTAAATAAATATTTAATGGGTTTCTGAATAAGTGAATTTTAAATCCCAAATAGACACTACTATATAGTCTACTATAGTCTATGAAATGTACCTACTTATATGGTGTTAGGTATAGCTGGTTAAGTTGTATATTTCCATACATTTGATGATAAGATGGTGATATTGAAATTTAAATTTAGGGGAAATAAATGATACGTAATATATGCACAGTTAAATATAATATTGGTTTTTGGGGTCGCTCGTTTTTTCGGATCTCTACCCTGTCACTCAAAAAACCCAGAAATTCGAAGATCTTGAACTCAAATTTTTTTCTAGAGTATATTGATATAAACTAGTAGTATGTAGTATTATCTCGGATTTAGGTCATACAATCAATTGAGAAATTATCGAAAAAGCAAATTTTCGTGAAATTTTTAAAAATACCTACTTACCTAACTTATACTGATAAATGCTAGTAGGTATATTATTTCAACTCTTATATTGATAGATTTAAATTATCTTATCACAATCACAATCACAACCACAACCGTATCTTGGAACTTTAATTATATTGTCAACCCGATTTTAGCAACGTTAATTCAAATTGGTATTTAGATATCTCAATAAAAATTTAAAATTAGTTCTTATTATAAAAATTGATAAGTATAAAATTGAAACTTTTTTTACACTTGACTAATTGTTAATTTAACAATAAGCACTTATCTATCTATATATATATTTTTATAATTTCCTATAGATCTCAAAGTAGATCTCAAAAAATCTCGACAGAGAGTCTCTTTTCCAAACCCTGGCTGACAAGACAACTTGAAAGGAAAAACTCTCCACGAATTATATTTTTAACCGAACTCGAAATTCGAAGATCTAGATCACTTAAATTGAACAAATAATACTCTGCATGTTTTTAAAAAAATTGAAATTTTGCTCTTGAAAATTGATATACGATATTCTACTAATATGCTTGTACTTGGTACTTGGTACTTGGTACTACTGGTGCTTTCATTCATTAGAGCCATTGAAAAGTACTCAAAATGGTCGTTCTACTATAGTAAAGGTCCATTTAATATAGAGTAAAAGTATATGAAAATGTATGAAATATAGAGAAATGTCACTCATTTCGATTCTCATCCATCAACATCTTATTTCCAAAAACTCAAAATGAGAGGTAGTTTAAATAGTAAATTAATACATACTAGAATTTTCAAAAATTATTTGACAAGAAATTACAACAATCGCAAATTTTGTCTTAAAAATTTTGATGAATTTTACAAAATTTTAGTTATCCAGAAGAGTATTCAAGAGATTTCTCAATAAAAAATACAGATATAGTACCCAATATTAGGTACTTAAATGAGAAAAATGTAAAGTTGTAAGATATTTTTGACTAGTTTATTGATAGGTTGAAAAATTGCCTTATAATAATTATCTAGGGTGCTTTACAAATATGAATAACTACTCAAATTTTGATTAAAAACCCAAAAGTCTATAAAAATTGATATAAAAGATTAATCTAAAAGAGACAAAACTATGTATAAATATTTTTATGAAAAATTTGCCTACAAATTTTAAAATTCGGCGATTCTACAAATTTATCAAAATAACCGAAAAACGATACGAAATTCTTGAGATTTTCTATCAGTATGTACTCGTACGTTATCAAAGAGTGTACAAGTGAATTTTTTTCTAATTTACATATTTTTTTAAATGTAAAGTGTACTCAATACTACCCATCTGTATATACAATATCAAATTTTCTATGATATAAGCAGGTAAAGGTGGAACTCAAGCTGTGGATTGCAGGCAGGTAATCAAACTTGAAAATCTCGACTTTTTTGACGACCATGCCCGTAGTAATACTAAATACCCTTATCGAGCAAAAATCAACATTTTATATCATTCTCATACCTTTGACTAGAATTTCAAATTATACAAAAACATACATACACCTGAATAGTACTCAGGCTAGTTGAAATACAGTAGCAAGATTTCTAAGATTATATATTGTGACTCGCTGATAGAAAAATGGCCATTTTGCTTTGAATTATCAGTAGTTAAATTCAAATAAACTGTTCTTGAGTATTTACCTATAACTAAAATTTTCAAATTGTTAAAAAAGTACAAAAACTCAAATCCTTATACATATTTCACTATCGAAAATGGCAAAATATTTTTAAAATAGTTGGTCTGAAGCATAACCTGCCCATATCAGCAGAGTGAATCGAGAAATTGTTAAAATTTTCAAAAATTTTGGATTAGTTTTTTAAAAATTGGATTTAGTAACCTCGTTTTGTAAATTTTTTGTTTATTTTAGAGTATATTATGGGCCAATTCAGGCCCATTCTGGCCCATAGTAAATAACAAATTTTTCATTTTTCTAAATTTGGCCACTTTTCACAAAATGTGTCACATTCTGAAAAGTTGTAGAATAAATTATGGCAGTTGTATTATTTAATACCACCTTGCACCCAATTTCATGTCTGGACAATTAACCATTTAATGTAAAACAGCCTATCGCCTTGTTCGACCACTTTTAAAAATCCGTCCAGTTTAACCATACATACACATACACAATACACACATATAAGTATCTTGACTTGTAATATTTGTTTTTCAATTCTTGTGTGTGGTTCAAATATTCAGAGAAAACATGGCTGAATCTCAAATAGTCAAATTCTCACACGAAATATTGTAGACAAATTGTTTTATGCAAATTTTAAACCCGAGCTCTTTCACCCAATCGGTTCGAAACGAACAAAAAATAATACAATTCAGTTTTTACAATTGAGGTTCCCCAAAAAACACAGTTGGAATTTGCCAAATGTCGAAGAATTTTTTTCGATTTTTTTCAAAATCATTTAGGTATGTAGTATGTTTAACTGTTCGATTTGTGGTAGAAAAAATCCAACTTTCAGATTTTTTGGACTGGAATAATTTTTTATAATTAAAGATATAGATCCTACCAACAAGTAAAGATATTCTTTCAAGAAAACTGCCAAATCCAAAGAGGATTTGGATCTAGATTTACTAGAGGTTCAAAATTTTCAAAAATGTTATTGGCTACTAATAATTTATCATGTCAAAATTGAAATTTGCAATTTATGTCTTCATCTTGAAATTTGTATCTTTTTCAGTCGATCAAAATAAATTTTTTTGATTGGCATCAATATCAATAAATTATGAGAATTTTTGTTTTTTAGCTATCTAGATGTCCAAATGTAATGCAAATTTATATGCTCATTTTCTATTATTTACAAATCTGATCAAATTCTGTTTGAGTTTTAACTTATACAAAAAATTCCTAGTTAGATATCCCTTTACTTGTATGTACATTAAATGGCCCGAAGGTGATCAATTTCTCCATTTTCATTTTTTCTCTCAAAAGTCTATCAAAAAAATAGAGATTTTTAATCTCAGGAGGGGAGGTCCCCTAAAAGAAATTTGAAAAGTGAATTTAAAAAAAAGTCATTATGCCTATCGTGTAGGTGCATT
>JAQIXA010005023.1:0-10121 GCA_034699045.1 Nanhermannia cf. coronata Gr-Ori-00579 | reverse complement strand
TTTAGGTTAGGTCTGTGGCGAAAAGGTGGACTGTCACGGATCAGAGGTCAAATGTTGGCCTGAAAGGTCAACATTTGACCTCCTGGGGACCTTCTCGACCCATTTCAACGAAAAAAAAATTTCGATTTATATTTATTCGAAAATTTTCAAAGTCCCAAAAATTTTGGGCCAAAAAAGTCCCCTTTTGGTAAAATCTAACCTTTGGTGTGATTGACAAACGAAATCCAGCTAATCTAACAACTAATATAGCTGACCTCGACCGGCACCACCCTCATATTAATAACAAAAACTTGGTAAAAAAGACCAATAATTAAAATCTTACCAATGCAGTCATTGTCAGTTTCAGTAACAATAGGCTCTTGTTTCTCATCAACAAAATGTACTTTAGTCCTTTCTCTGTTAAAAAAAACAACTTAATTACTTATTAAATTAGTCATTAACTTAACCGTAATAGAGTAATTAGCAAAGGGTATAAAAAAAGCTTACATTTTGACATTGAACTTGATCGATATTTCAATGCATAGGGTACAAAAAATGGATAAGAAAGGTGGGACTTACATTGGTTCAGAATCAATTGACATGGGCTGTCCAACCGGCTGGGTCATTTACTTCGAAGACCATCGAATTGAGTAGAGAAGAGGTAATTAATAATTAATTAACTACTTTTTAATTAAAAAAATAATTAATAAATAAAAAATGCCTTATTATATGCTAAGCGCTTATTTAAAATCTGATCGTTGGATTTATTGTTATTGAATTGAACCTATTGAAATTCTCTATCTTATGTAGGGGTAATATGATACAAAATTAATAATTTTGAGAATAGAGATTATCGATTGATTTTTGGATTTTAGAGATGAACTTATGAGTGAAAAAGTGCCTTTTTTTAGGTCAAATAAGATTTTAGGTCAAATAGTATGTAGAACCTATACATGGTTTGTTATTTTTAACTAAAGATAGGCATATTATACTAGGTACATATAATTTTCTTATTTATTTTGATATGAGATTTTCAAGTTATGAAAAATCAACCAGAAAAATCGCATTTTCAGCTCCCTAATAAGTCGATTTTTCTCTTAAAACACAGTAATATAGAGAATCCTACGAAAATTAACTAAATTTCTGTCTATTTAGGCGAAAACAGCAAAAATTTTGACCATATTTTGGCAATTTTCTGGTAGTTTTTTAATTTAAAAATTCAAAACAAATTCATTGAAATTGCAGTTTTTTAAATAGGTCGAAAAGTCATCTTTTTATAACATTGTAGGTCAAATATTTTATTTATTGTTATAAAATGTATTATGTAGAATGTAGAATCGATACATGGTTAGTTTTATAAACTATACATAGGTACATACGATACTTAGGATTAGTCATATACTATTATACATTGGTCATTTAGATTTTAATTTTAATTTGATACATAAAAATTGATCGAGATCGAGATTGATTTTAGGATGAAATAAGTCAAAAAGTGACATTTTTTTGATTATAAGGTTTATGTATAATTCGTAGATAGAGAACATATGCAGATGCAGGTTTAGTTTTTTATAAAGTACCCTATATTTATATTTAACATTTAACTACGAGGATTAACAAAGTCTTTTAAACTGACATATATCATGTCATTTACAAAATTTTAGGGTTAATTTTTTTCATTTTTCTTTACTTATAACAAGACATATAATATGCATTTACTTTAAAAAAATAACAACTGTGGGTAGTAAGTAGTAGGTATATCTAAAGTAAAAAACATAAACATGATTTTAAAAAAAACTAATAAAGTAGGGTATAAATAAAAATATGTAAAATGTGATAAGTAGATGTAGATAGGTACATAGATTGAATTATATATACCCTAGGTAGGTATAGTTTAGCTACTACCATTTTTAAATAGTGCAATGATAGTAAATAAATAGAGTCCTGAGGTATTTAAATTGTTTAAAATATAACATTATTTTAGTCTCAATCTCTGGCTTTAGAATATGTATCAAAACATTCTTTCTCTTGATTCTCAAAAATATCAATCGAGTTTGGTGGAGGACCAATGAAATTATCATAACCATCAAAAATCTTCTCAATCGTAGAAATAGCTCTTTCCTTTTTCTCCAAAATATTTGATGTATATTTCACAATAAACGAAATGTAGACTTTCTTCGGATCTAAAAATATAAGTTTACATTTATTTCCTTTTAGTTTTAGTCTTTAGTCAAAATCGATATTATAAAAATTAAAAAGCGTTTTGTTAAACATATTATAGCATAATGTACCTGATGAATTTGGATTGAAATGATCAGCGATATTTAAATTTTTCAAATTACTTTCAAGTTCTGGCATCACATCATCATTGTAAAGTAGGAAATAAAAAACCCAACTAGAAGCTCCTGAAAAATAAGAAATATAATAAAGTAGATACCTTTACCTAACAAAAAATTACAATTTTTTTACTAAATACTTTATACTTACCTAGGTGCATCAAATAATATTGATTTCTTTTGTCATATGGAAAGTGAAATTTGCAATTAAGTTTCCCTAAAATTAAAAAAAAATGTATCTTTTACACTTTATACTTAATTTCAAGCTTTATATTATATTTTCTTTATCTTACCTTTAAGTCTTGAAACCTCATTAATAAAAATTATTATTGAAGGACCATTCGGCTATAGAAAAAATAATACATGTTTATTATAATAGTATAAAGATACATGCAAAACACGATTATAAAACATTTATTTAACTGTACCTTTTGTAAAATATTGACAATATATGGTGAATTCTCCCTTATTGTTTCTTCTGAAGAAAATAAAGAAAGTGTCCCAAATTTAATACTCTTACAGGAATTTTGAATAGTCTGATTCACTCCAAACTTTGGTGATACACTTTTATTTTTTGAATCGACAATTACATTATGATTCCCAAAAATTGTCTTGAATTTTTCTATTTCTTTATCTCCAATAGAATTCGAATGAAGTGCAAAATATTTACTAGATTCAACTATATAATAAAAAATAAAATGAAATTAGAGGCAAACCTTTAAGAACTAATTTGTATAGATAAGGTAAATTCCTAATATCTTGATATATATTTATGTATTTATTTGAAATAAAAATATTTTTACCTTGATCTTCTGCAAGACTTGCAGATGCTCTTTTGAGATTTTCTTTAATTTTGGCAATACTAAGCTCATCAGTCAGAAATTCAAAAAAAGTGAATGTAAATCGAGTCTTCGAGTTCAGAAATACAATTTTTACTTTCTTTATACAGTCCAGAGGTAGTTCTAATATTGAATGAATGGTCCAAGAGTTAACTAAAATAAAAATTAAATAAAAGAATCAGTTATATGACTTATAATCCTTATTTTAATGTAATTCAGATTTTGACCTCAATTTTACAACTACGCGTACGTAAATAAGAATAAGCGTAAAATTGAGTACAAAATTAGAATGTCGTCGTAGTTGATTTAATATGGATATTAATGGATTAGTTAAAATTATAAAATTTAAAGAAATTAGTTACCTAATTGGCTAATCTTTTTCTTCGACATGAGTGGTGACATGTTGACTTTGCTCAATTTGACCTTAATAGAATTACCAATGATACTTGTCTCGATGCAATCGGCTGGACATAAAGTTTTATTTTGTCTTAGTTTAGGTAATTGTAGCAAAAGTTTGTCGTATAAAAACAAATCGCAATAAAATTTAAGATCAATGTCCATTTTGCTTCGCTTAAAAAATGGTGGTAAATTATTCTTAATTTCAATTACATCAGCAGCATCATCTTTATAAGGGACAATTGATTTACTTTTCTGTTTCTTAATTGGTGGTAACTTAAAAATAAATTCACTATCCAAGAACTTATCATCACAACTTTTATCTCTATTCTCATCAGAAGTTTTTAAGTTGAGTTTCTGTTTCTCTTCTTCTTCATATCTTGCAATAAAAGCTTTGGTTTTTTTCTGATGGACAGCTCCTTCATAATGACTGAATGCAATTAATGGCGAAACTAGCTTTTGAAAAAAAGGGAAATTAAGGTTTAAATTAAATAAATAACAATAAGCGTTGGATATTGATATATCAGGGCAAGGGATTTTAGGTTGTTAAAAATGCCTGTTAAGGTACCTAAAAGGTGTTAAAAAACTAGCCTTTTAGGTGACTAAACTTTAAAAAATAGAAATTTAGATGACTAAACCTAAAATATTTTTGGCCCTAAAACTACCTTTTCAATTAAATTGAAATATTTTTTAAGAATTTTTGCTTGAATGTTTTTTGAGATGATTTTATAAAATTGATCAAGACAATTTGGACTCTTTTAAAACTTAACACTAAAATGAAATCAAAATTTTTTTTAAAATTACGAATTTAGTCAAATATTTATAAAAAAATTTCGATTTTTCAAAAATTCTGCAGAGTAAATACAGTCAAATTGCACAAAAATGGCAAAAAAAAGTACAAAATATTCACAATTTTAGTCAGTTTAGGTTTAAAAACCTAAAAAACCTAAAAAACTAAATTAGGTTCCAAAAAGTCGATTTAGGTTAAAAACCTAAAAAACCTAGAATCCCTTGCCCTGTATATTATTAATACCATTGCATCACAAGTCAAGCATTTTTTTGTTCTAAAAGTTCTCCGAATAATTTCTGGAATCGCCTGATCAATACATGAGGTCCAAATATCTCCATATTCTTCATCGCTGTCGTTGACTTTTAAATCTTGTTCTTTTTTCAAAGTTGAATCATGTGGTTTCGTTGATTTAGCTTCTACAGTTGATTCTTGAAAGGTTTCTTGGTGATAATTTTGGCTTTTCTTCAAAATTGATTTTGGTTTTATTTCAAAAGTACTTTTATTTTGAGGTATTGGATCAGATTTAGGCTTTATTATTTCATCAATTTTACGTTTAGTAGGTTGTCCAATAAAAGGCCTACGATATGTTGTTGCTAAAATGTCATTTTCTTCAGCACCATCATGAGATTCAACAGGCTTAGTAGGTTTATTGTTAGATAATAGTTGAGCAGGCCGAGAAATACTGTGATCTTCAAAATGAGCTAAAATATTTAAGATAAAAATTATAATAAGCCAAACCAGTTCAATCAAATTACCTCTGTTCTAAGTGTCTAATATATTGTTATGTATATATATTATAATTCTGTTAAGTTAACATCAAATTTTAGTTTTATTTAATATAAAATGAAAACAAATGATAACTTTGATGTCCAGAGCTGAATTAGATCAATAAAAAATAAATTGACTAAAAAGACTAATAAATTGAAATAAATAAGACTGAATTAAGATCTAGATTCAGAAAAAATAGATTTTAATTGAAATATTACCAGCTACAGGGTCATACAAATCCTGCTTAGAACTTGAAGTTGTTGTTGGTGGATTAAAATTATAATGGTTGTTTTCATATTCTATTGAGCTTGATTTATCTTGCTGTCCAAAATTGCTATTATAATTTTGAGAATGACTGTCAACAGTTTGATTGATGAATGTTTGATGTGGTGTAGAATTTGCAGTTTTGTTCCGATGGTATTGGATATTTTGAGAATTTTGAGCTGATAATATTGGTGGTGGTGGTGGTGCTGGTGGACGACGTTGATACTGCAAGTTGTCATTCTGTTTCTGCTTCGAATTATAAACCATGGATTTTTGAATTAAGCCTTCTGCTAGTATAAAATGACTAGAATTGTGAAATGTATCATTTTGATAGTCATCGTCATAGTCAGCTGATGTAGAAAAAGGATCAGAAGGACCGCTTACTGATGATGATTGCTTAAATTGACCTGAAGTTGACGATTCAGATTCAAAGTTAGTCTGGTGGTGGTGGATTTGAGAATTATCATAGAAATCCTGGACATAATGAGCTGGAAAAAATGACAGGTTACTTTACTTGTATAGAGAAATAATGTAAAAAATTCGGTAAAAATTATTATTTACCATTAGAATTAGAAGCACCAGCACCATGTTGTCCAAAACGACCAGAATAGTCATCAGACATTGATGATGTTGGTCCACTGGTCCTAGGATTGTCTTTAATTGGATTATGACGATGGTCGATGTCATCGTAATTATCATCATAGTATTTACTACTTGGACTAATTTCTTTTTCTTTACCTCCTTGATTATCTGGTGTGTCCAAAACCCTTGTTCTAATTAGGGGTGTAATGTCAAAGTCAGAATTGACATCTGGCCGGTGACCACCTTGACCTTTGTCCCAGATGAACCGTCCGTGACGATCGAATGGCATATTTAGTTAAAAAGTCAATTAAAAATACTTAAAATTAAATATCTTGTCAAAGTTTAGTCAAAGTCAAAAAACCGGACTCGACCGGAATTTTTTTTTTATTTTTATTTTGTATCTCATTTCTTTCATTTCAAATAAGGGACTCAATTTAGGCATGCAATTTTTTAAACGCCTCGATTCCTTTGTTTCATTTTTTTACATAACACTACCTAACTGCCTTACATTGCCAATTGCCTGGTTATAAAGAAAAATATCATTAACATTAGTTTTCCTAACATCAGTTATAAAGTAACCTCAGTTCAAAGAAAAATTATAGGATACGTTATAGAGAACACTAAATAAATGATTTAATCCTCTCTAACGTTACAAATTAGCTGAATTTTTTATAAAAAAAAGCCAAAAATCTCAATTTTTTGTAGGATAACTTACAGTTAAAGTTATTAAAAGTGTTAAAAACGTGGCAATTTTTTGATCATTTTACACCAAATGAATTTTAATCTATATTTTAAGGTACTTTTTGATGTAATAATTTTGTACTTTATAATAGTTATGTGGCTTGATTTTCTTTATAAAGCTACTCTCTTTTTCTCTTTTACGATGAAATTGGCGTTATAGTTATCCAGATCTCTGGATCATCTGGATTAGTTAGTTACGAGTACTAAATTATAAATGAATATTATACCTTTAACTAAATCGGTATCTATAAGAATAAAGTAATGTATTTTGTGATTTCACGATAATTTACTAATCCAAATTATTATTCTTTATTAGGGTTATTTTGGTACTTTATCAATATTTATTATTATTATTTAGGTAATAACATTGCGTTGCATATATACCATTGCACTAATTGCAAAATCTAATTTGTAATTTGATGTTAGTGTAATAGTATTTATGTAACTTATTAATGATGCCCTACGAAATTATATTTTATGTACATGTATCTTGTATAATAGACCCTACTATTGTTGCACCTATCTCACAATGTTAAAGATTTCTAAATATTTTTCAATTATTTTATTAATTATTTTTGCAATTTTACAGCCATCACTTCAGTAACTTAATAAAAAAAATGAATTACAATTTACTAACTATGTAAACATTTAACTAGGAAATTAAACTACACTTCATTTCAAGGCTCTGTTGTGTGTTTTCCCTCACAAGATATTTTCTATCCAAAAAATTTACAAGAATTGTTAAACTTGGTTAGAGAAACTTTGAAATCTGAAGATAAATTGAAAATCCTCGGATCAAGGCATTCACTAACTGATATCATTTGTACTGAAGGGGTGCCAATCAGTTTGCAAAATTTCAAAAATTTCCGGATAAATGATAGTGAATCTTCTGTGTCTGTTGGTGCGGGTTTGGAGATGTCAAAATTTTTAAGAAAATTGCATCAAAATGGCTATGGAGTTTTGCATACGCCGCAATTTGGAGGCATCACTGTTGGGGGTGCTTTAGCGACTGGTATATAATTTAAAATCAAAATTTTTTTAAATTTTCTATCATTATCACTATATTTATATTTATTAATGACATTTATATTTATATCCCTCTGTCAGGACTTTTAGATTTTAAGCCAATATGTATTAGACTGCTTATTTTATGACT
The DNA here is from genome assembly GCA_034699045.1 of Nanhermannia cf. coronata Gr-Ori-00579. Classification (NCBI taxonomy): domain Eukaryota; kingdom Metazoa; phylum Arthropoda; class Arachnida; order Sarcoptiformes; family Nanhermanniidae; genus Nanhermannia; species Nanhermannia cf. coronata Gr-Ori-00579. The sequence continues at coordinate 2,270 of JAQIXA010005023.1, read as the reverse complement.
TTTAACTTTTGTTGAAAGTTGCTAAAAAGTACAAGACATTTTAAGGTTTGAAAGTACTACGATTATGCCTAAAAAGGGGCTAAAAAGTATCTTAAAAGGGGTATCTTCGGGATATTTTGGGCTCTCTGGCCTTTATATGAGGCTTAACATGGAAAGACCTTAAAGCTTAAAGCTGAATAGATCCTTTTAAAAGTAAATTTTGAGATTTTTTGAAAATTTTTACCTAATTTTTTAAACTTAAAAAATTTCAGATTTCTAAACTCAAAGTTTCTGAAAAGCTTTGAAAAAGTTCAAAATTTAGAAAATGAGAAAAATTCTTATAATTAATCTTAATACTAATGTTAGTTTAATTTTTTTCTATTACCAGCTGCACATGGATCATCATTAAAATACCAAAGTTCTCTCTCAAGTTTGGTGATTTCAATGAGTATAATCGATGGACTTGGAAACATCCAAGAAATTACCGAAAACCATGATCTTCAAGGTTTTCGTGCAAATTTAGGCCTACTTGGGATAGTCACCCAAGTCAGATTGAAAATAATCCCCCAGTATAAAATCCATGGAGAATTGATTCAACAGAGTGATTCAATTCTTCGTGATGATCCCCTGGAATTATTAAAAATTGCAGAAAGCAACTACGCATTTCATTTATTTTGGTTTCCCAACCAGAATTCGATAATCTTATGGAATTTTAGAAATATTTTGGGAAATCCAGAACCTCAAGAGGGGGATGCATTTTCTAATTTTATCCTTATGGAATTAAATCACCTGGTTGCCTGGACATTCCATCAAATAGCAGAATTTATCCAAATCTGGGATTTATCACTGGCTTATTTAGAACAGTATACAATGAAGTCTTTATACTCAAGGGTAGCTGGAAGAAGTCCGATTTTTACCGAAAATAACAAAAAATTAGAAAACCCTTTTGTTGGCTATAGTCATCGAATTTTGACCTCGAATTGTGACCAAGGTCATTGTGTTTGGGACTTGGGAGTACTGTATGAAGAGGTTGAGCTTCAGTTTGATATTGAACAATTCGACAAAGTTGTACAAAATATTGAAAAGGTCATGACCTTACACAAAATTCATTTCCCAATGTTGGGTATTTTGATGAGATTTTCAAAGAAAAGTCAAGATTTTATGGCATTTAATTATGACAGAGATTCATTTACAATTGAATGGGTTCATCCTAAGAGAAGAAATGAATTTAAGACTCCAATGGCAGGGTTAGCTGCTTACCAGGCGATTATGCAAACTTTGGTAATTTTCAAAATATCACATATTTTCCTAGAAAATCGTTACACATAAGTTTATTTAATATTTTTATAATTTTTCAACGAATCCTTATATATAAGATAAATGAAAACGGTGCAAGACTTCATTGGGGTAAAAACGGTTTAGCGCATCATACAAAGGAAGTAATAGAAAAATCTCGATCGCCAGGATTACAAAAATTTCGACAACTTATGAAAAAATTTGATCCAAATGGAGTATTTTTAAATGCTTTTGGAGAGAGAATTCTGGGGAATTCTAATAGAATGGACGTACATCCAGAAATTGTCCATTGTGCACTTCAAGACTATTGTATTTGTCAATCGGATTTTGATTGTGGTGGAAATAGAATGGTTTGTTCAAAATTAAATGGATATAATGTATGTAAAAAATTAAAGCTAAACATATCAAATTAAGATTTTCAAACATGAATAAAATTTATAGTAGATAGTAATTTGATGTAGTGCCTAAAACATATCTATCGTATATACTATACCATACAGATTACAGAAATACCTAGTAAAAATATGAAATGAAATGAAGGATATCTTAGGGTTTTATTGGGCTTTGAGGTTTAACATGCAAAGGCCTGAAAGCCAAATATATCCTTTATTCCATATTATACATACATTAGTAGTTTAAAAATTACCTACTTAAAGCAAACTTATTTTACTACTTCCTATAAAATACAGTTTTAAAATTTTTATATTGAATATTGGCACTCGAGATCAAGTTATCTAGTTTATAAATTTTGTACAAATAAACTGGTTTTCATAACATTAAGCTTAAAATCAAAACTTCCTGATTAATTAGAGACTTTATTATATAGGTATGTTAAAACTATAGATATGTATTGTAGGCATCTTAAAAGTATTTAACGACTATTATAGTTAGTTGTATTTAACCAATATATTAAAGCTGTTATAGTTATGTTTTAAGTTGATATTCAAGATTCTAAAATCTCGAGCAATTAATTATTAGGGAAAGCTACTTACCAT
>JAQIXA010005022.1:0-10123 GCA_034699045.1 Nanhermannia cf. coronata Gr-Ori-00579 | reverse complement strand
TAAGGTCCGCAGTAACTGTATAAGATTGGGTCATCCGAAATTTTTGTCGAAATAAAAGGCAAACTAGGTCTTATATAAGGGTCCTTCAAGCCAAGTGTGATAAAATTGGTCCAATAGTAATATATTCTGGACATATAAATTAAGTTGAATAGTAGTGCTCGCTTCGGTACGTACCTTAGTGTGTATATTTATACTCCTCGTGTTACAGATACCTATTTTAATGAAAGTCAAAGTCATGATTATGATAATCAATTTTTTCAATTAAAATTAAAATTAAAATCATAATCTACTGATAGCTAATAATAAGTATTAGTATAGGGTACTTGTGTTTCCCACTTGCACTCTACGCCTACCTAATTAAAAATTATTACATTTCATCACATTCATTATCTCGATTTTTCAAGTACCTACCAATCACCACTAATTTAGACATTTTGATCCGATAAATAAAATAATTGGTCAATAATAGGTACACATATATAAGTATCTAACTTGGGTACTTATAGAATTTTCTGTTATTTTGGGAATTTTGCTAATTCGCAATTTGTCAAACATTATGTCATGTCAGAGATAAAATGAGCAATTGACTGACTATGGATTTAAAATTCAAGTTCTACTCATTTTGGACTTGGGATTCAAAGAATTAAGTAAAGAGAGATAAAATGAGGACTATAATTTTGGCTGTAGTTTGCTCATGTTTCCTTATGGGGACATTGGCTGGTGTTGTCCAAAATACACCAAAATTTTTCTGGTTTCCGAGTGAGGATGGGTCAATAAATTATCCGGCTATAACCTATGGAAATAGTGGTCGACAATTGAAACAAGCGGATATCAGAGAGGTCAAATTCTACCTTTATACCTTGTAAGTAAATCTGAACCCTTTTCTGGGAGTAGATCATAAATATTTGCAAATTTTTGCAAAAATCTTACAAATTAGGGTCAGCTATATATGATTTTAAAAACTCAAAATGTGGAATTTTGAAATATTTTTTGTTAAATTGATGATTATATATATGTTTGAAATGCTTCGATTTAATCTCATTCCTATTTTGGTTGAAAATACCCCTATATTTTTGGTCTAACTGGACCCCTGTGTGAAATTAACACAAAATATTTTAAAATCCCAGCCATAAACCTAAACTAAACTATTTTATACAGTAATAAAGTAAAACCAAAAATATAGGGTTTAATTCAGCCAAAAAAGGATTGGAATCAAACTTATGATGTCTTTGTTTGAAATTTGAAATCGACAATTTTTTTTCCAGGGATAATCCAACAGTAGGTCAAGAACTTATACCAGGAAATGACGAATTTTTGGATAATTCAAATTTCAAGTAAAAATATTCACAATTTCATTGAATTTTTATCAAAATCATGATTTTTGATAGGCATTTTACAGAAACAAAAATTATTTCACATGGATTTACTGGATCAGGATTATCAGGATTTCCTCAAGAATTAAAGAATAGTAAAATACTTTAAAATAATTTATAAATACGAATAATTATGTAATAATCTTACAAAAAATTTAAATAGAATACATGGCTCAAGGAAAAAACATCAATGTGATTACAGTCGATTGGGCCAAATTTGCTGAAGCACCTTGGTATGATACAGCTGCTGCTAACACTAGACCAGTTGGACAGGTAAATAGTTTAATAAATCCTCAAAATTCATAATTATTTTAATGACATTGTTGACATGATTCTAGTGGACAGGAAGTTTAGTTGATCATTTAGCTAATGCCAGAAAAATTATCAATACAACTCAAATTCATTTCATTGGTCATTCTCTTGGTTCTCATGTTGGAGGTATGGCATTTATTCATTTAAATGTACAATTTTTGATATTTTTGATAATTTTTTGATTAGGATTCTGTGGCTCTTGGATCGCTCCTCGAATTGGAAAAATTGGTCGAATTTCAGGTAGACTAGTTAACAATTTTTGGTGAAAATTTTCTAAATTTCGATATTTTTTGCCCTAAAATTTGTAGGCTTGGATCCAGCACTTCCACTTTTCGGAATTGAAGGGCCTGAAGGTCGTTTGGATGATACTGATGCGACCTTTGTAGATGTTTTTCATACAGCTGGAGGAACTTTGGCTGACGGAGGTATATTTTCAGAATTTTTTTTTAGGTTTAGTCACCTAAATTGATATTTTTTTACAGGCTTGGCTTTCACAGATCCTTTAGGACGTATGATAAATTGTAAAAAAATTAAGAAAAAAAAAAGATAATTTTGACTATTTAGATCTTGATTATTATCCTAATGATGGCACTCCTTCTCAACCCGGATGTGGTCTTGACCCTGTTTGGACTTGCTCTCATTCAAGGGCTCATGTCTATTTTGGTGAATCCGTTGGAACTGCATCGGCTTTTAAATCCTGTAAATGTGCTGTAAGTACCTTTAATTTCTTTCAATAACATCAATGAACTTGAGTTAATTTAATTTAATATTTTTTCCAATTTTATCAGAGCTGGGAAGACTTTGACATGGGACTTTGCGGTTTCTCACCCGATTGTTTCAATGGCCCAGCTGTAGTTATGGGTGAACACACACCCACAGAGTAAGTCCCATTTATATATAAAATTAAAATAATCAAAAACCTTAAAAAATTACTACATATTCTTAAATTCCAGCCACAGTGTAACCGGACTCTATTACTCTTACACCAATGACAAATCCCCATTCTCACAAAGCTAAACTCTTCCAAAATATCACAAAAATCATCTCTTATTCTAATTAGGTCAAAATTCTATAAAAAAAACCACATTAATTAAAAATTAAAATGTCAAAAAACTGAATTGAAAATTGAAATTGAAAGAAATAAATGTATAATTTCTACAAAAATCCTCAAAATGTTAAATACCTACTCAACTATATGATTATATGATATTTCCCAGTAGTCTTTGGGACCAATCGATAGATCTAAATCAGATCTACCAAACCATAGGAAGTTTTTATATAAAAAGTTGCATAGTTATAAAGTTACAGGTGATTTAATTAAGGATTATCCGAAATTTGGAGTTTCGAGAAAAACGGACAGAAATTTTGGGCATGAAAGTTCAAAAGTGTGCGCGGAATGGCAGACTAAAAAAAGCAAACACAGTAAAATTCCTATTCGAAAAGAAAAACTTGCAAAAATAACTAGGTAAGGTAATAGGTACTTAAAAAACAATTGCAATTAAAATAATTAACTTTTGCAAGAACCATTAAATTACGTCATAATCTGGTGACCAGATTAGCAGAATCTGGTTTATGATACAGATTAGAACACTTTTTGTCATTTCTTAATCATCTTTCAAGATCAATCCTGCAAAGCGCAAAGTAAGGTTTGTCAAATTCAATTTTTCATTTTTTATTGATTTAAATGGGAGTTAATTGCAATTAAATAATTAGATACAGGTCATAATGCGTTTTAAAAAGGGCCTAATTTCGTCAACCCTGGCCCTATTTTGCCTATTGACTGATGTCAATGGATTTAAGAACCCTTTTGACGACCATCATGAAGATGAGCGAAAGGTACCTTATAAAATATATAAAGTTTATTTTATATTTAGAATTCAGACAGTTTCAGGCTCTGAGAACCCATGCTTGACCTGTATTTTACAAGTACAAAGTAAATACATGTAAAATAGAGAATATCTAGATGTAAATTGAGGTCAAGGTTTGGTTTCTCTAAGCTGAATTTACTGCATTAGAATCAGAGTTTTTAATTTTTTAATTTTTTTCTAGTTGTCTATTAAAATCAATCCAGGGTGTTGGAAATCCTTTGGGTCAGATTCAGGGTGTGAAAGCTGGTCCAACATGTCATTAATACATATCAAGTCTATTAGTTTAAATGAGAGTGACATCATCCACTTTATCTACTCATTTATTGGACCACCAAGTTTTATTTTGGCTCGAACACCTTATGAGACTAGGTTGAGGATCGATTGGCCAAAATTACTTCTTGGTAAGGATCGGGCGATTAAGTTTGATGGCCATGCTAGGTACTATTCATTTGGATGGAGCCTTTTGAAGGTAATTTTGACATTTAATTTTACTTGATACCTTTTACATACCCTACCAAATTATTTTTTATTATAATTGTCTATTCATTTAAAAATTCAGCTCTAATTAAGCTATAAAACCCGATTTTTCTCTTAATTTCACGTGAATTTACACGAAATATTAAGGCACTAATTTGATTTTTCAGAGCTGTTTATTTGCATGAATAGTCGAGAGTTTTTAATGTATTTTTTTTTATTTTTTAAAAGGTTTGGCTTTTCTCGGATCATGATGACTTGGGACGATTAGATAAGGCAAACCAGTCACAAGTTTATGGTTACGATACCAATCAATTTTTCTGGGAAAGAGATGAATCATATACTAATGATCAGCTCAATTGTACCACCGATATTAGATTGGATTTTGTGTCTAAAATCTACAATAATGTCTCACTGGGCAACGATGCTTATTTTAAAATATCGGTAAATGATTAATAGATAATTATTTTTTATGTCTAATTGTAAGTCTAAAGTCTCTTTAATAAGGGAAATATTTTTATTTTAGATTCAAGTTAATAACAAAGATGCTTATGGAGCAGTGCTACCCAGACTAATGACTAATGCAAACTCATCACATTTTGATATTTCTGTGCATAAGGTTCAAATGAACTATCCTGAGGAAAATCCACCAAATTCAAGATTTGCATTTAATTTCGTATTCGTACAAGAAAATGATAATTTTACAGATGAAAGTGAAATGAAAATTAAAACATCAAAGAGTCTCGATGATGAACACACACCTGGTTAGTAGTACCCTATCTTAAATTATTTAGATTTAGATCAGCTAAGTAATAATTTAGCTAGATGATTTTATGATATATAGATAGATTATTTTTATAATTTTTTATTTTTATAGGTGTCTTTGAATTAATAAAACTGGTTACACCTGTGCTTTTTACACAAAAAAATCAAGAGTATGAACAGAGTTACGTTGAATGGAAGCCTATCTGCTATGTGGGTGAAATTCGCGATATAACAGGTTAATTTTTTAATTTACTGATAATATTTTTATAAACCTAATCTAATAAATCGTAATTTTTGCAAATAGATTCATCAGAAGCTCTACATTATCCTTTAGCTGAAAACCAGACAACATTAAATAATCCTCTACTCTCTAAATCAATACTATATTCACTCTACGGTAATGAACTCAATGAATTACTAGTTGAAGGACTGAATATTTCATTCGGATCACCTCAAGACGGTTATTTTAATAAGACTGGGCATTTTTCATTCACTTTTGTTACGGGATTTGGAGTAAGAACAATAACATTTTTTTATAAATAGTAATAAATAAGGATGCTGATATCAATTTTGTTTTTAGATACCACCAGAAGATAAAGTGTCACTTTTAGTAGTTTTAATACTGGCCATCGGTTTTGGTGCTCCTCTCCTTTCAATCATCATTGCTGGACTTTGCGTTGCAAAAAGAAAATTATCAGTGCCAAAAGATGAGCTACTTTTAGGTGGTGGACAATATTAGAAAAACCTGTAATTATTTTACTACAATTACAAAATACTACAAAAAGCCATATAATTTCAGTCATTTGGGCTCTCTCGTGATATATTCCAATCCAAATCCAAGCTGGTGAACTCTGACATATGACAATGCTAGTTAATTTTCTTTGTAAATAATATTTTCGATGCCAAAATTAATTTGGCAATCCTGATCCTGAGATTCAATAGAATTACCTAACTTTTTACACTCATATTATAATTACTTAAAAAACGCTATACAAAATAATACTTACCTCGTGCTTCAGTTTAAGTTTAGAGTTTAGAAAAGATTGTAGAATGCATAATATTATGGTATGTTAAATTATGTCTATATTTTAAATCCTTTTAAATGTTATTGTTAATTGTTATTAATATTATGTTTTTAGAATTTTTACACTTTCGAATGAGTGAGTCATTTTTTAAATTACAAAAACAAGAACAAAAGTTAAAGTTAGTTTCGTTTCCTAATGTACTACCTAATGTAGGTTTATTATGTGATAATATATTATAAAATATTCAATAAATTGTAATTATTTTAACTCATTGCGTTGATCTACACTATCAGTAACAGTAAGAAATTCAATTCTAGAAAAATTATTTACCTAATCAGAAATTATATAAATAAGTATATATATTGAAGAATTCTAAAAACTAGAGCTTAGTAAGTTTAGAACATTTTGTCAAGATCTTTTGGGTCAATTAATGGTTAAATATCTGTCACTGGACCATCAATGGCGACAGGCCCACTTGTCCGTGATGGTCCAAAAAAGTCAATCATTTTCTTTTTTTGAAATTGTTCATTCCTTTACTTTATCCTTATCAAGAATTCATTGTGCGAACGAAGCGAGCACTTACTATTCAACTTTGCTTGCACTTTGTCTGTCTGTCTGTTTGTCCAGAGGATAACTCGAGAACTGTACTGGACCGATCTTAACCAAACTTGGCATGAAGGACTCCCATAGGGTGGGGGTGTGCCATTTCGACAAAAAAGCCAGGTGGCTCCACCCCTTGCGGTGCTGCGGACCCTTAAAGGGTCCGCCGAAACTGCAAAAATTTTTGTTGATAAAAATAACATTTTTCATAGCTTTGCTCGAACAATTAATAACCAACTTCTAGTGAGTTGATTAAAGCCTAGTTTAAAGCCTTTATCCAGCTCTGAAAACCCAAATCGTTCTAATTTATACTTGTAAAAGTATGGTCAAGAGTCAAAATCAGGTTTTTCACAGCTGAATTAGATTAAAAAGTGTCAATAAATCGTTACTTTAGCATTTTGCCCTATCTAACTAATATCTATCTAATAGCCTTAGGGTACTCGGCTTTTAGTAGACCTCGTATAAATCAAATAGCAAAACATAAAAGCTAGAATGATTTTCTAAAAAAATCTAAAAAATAAATTAAAATAGTTAATTATGTTACGAAATTAACAATAAAAGTGTCATTTTTATTGTTAAACTGTAAAAAGGGCCTTTTTTGGTAAGTACTTGTACTTTTAATTACAATTACCTAATTATTGTATCTATTTTTATGTTATGTAAATTGTAATGTCTAATTGGACTCTCTTTGTTCGTTTCTATTTTGTAATTTTGATAATTTAGATAAGTTCAAGGTCAGTGACCTTGACTAGGTATGAATGATGGGTCAGTATTAACTCTATTGCTAATTTGTACAGTTATAAATATCTTAATTGTCATTTTTAAGGGCTAGAAATACTAGATTCTAGTGATAGTTATGATTTTAATGTTTTTTTTTAACTTATTTCAGATATTCAGATAAAATGGGTGAACGTGTCAAATCGAAGGGTCCCCATCAAAAAAGGTATCAGGTCAGTTCATCTTCTAATAATGAGGACTGCCTTGACCTACAAGAAAAAGAAGTTTTCCATCCACCGAACAATTTATCAGAGCATCATCAAAGTGTTCAAGATTTTTGGAATTCGAGGTTAGTAAGTTAGTGGGTCTAAGCTATGGTCTATTTATAATTTAGCTGTCACATCACAGGTCTGAAATACCTTAATTTGGTCACTTTTTATACTTGTGAAAGGTAGGTCAAAATTAGGTTTTTTCGTGTGAAGATGTGGAGATTTGAATTCGTGATTAATAAAATAACCTTTTTAAACTTTTGTAGGTTCCCTGTGACTAAAGGAAATATAAGGACTGTGGCCATCCCATCAAAAGGAGGTCAAAATCAAAAACGAGGATCTGCAGCTAATTACAATTACAATGGTTATGGTCAACAGTCAAGGCAAGATAATAATCATCCTCACCAGCACCAGAGTAATCAATCGTCATCAAGAGAGAAAAGAAATGAAGTTGGTGTTGGTGTTGGTAATAAAAGTATTTATCATCAAAAAGACATTAATGGTGGCAGAAGAATGAGAAGAAACTCGTTTTCAAGTGGCGGTGGTGGAGATCCAAATAAATCGAATGAGTTGATTGAAATGATTATGAGAAATGCACCAGACACAGAAATGATTAAGCAAGATGAAATCATTCGAAGTGGTGTTTTAAAAAGATTCGATGAACATTTTAAGAAAACGATTTCTTATGCTAGCCATGTGGCGGTTTTTGAGTACCAAAATAGTGAATGGATTTATAGGGATGTTGTAGGAAGTTTAACTTTATACGAAAGGTAAAGTTTTTGTAGAAAAATATATATATTATCTGACTAGCATGTATTTATCTAATGTTTATTATTCATTTATAAAGTTTATCATTAACATTTCTTTCTCTTTATAGAGATGTTGAGCCAAAACATGCTTATATTATTCTTAATCGAAATAGTATTACAAATTATGAAGGATTTAGTAAGTTAGTTTTTCTCACTAGCCAACTTAATATATAATACTTACTAATTCAGCTTGAAATATATTTTTTTTTAACTTTTAAACATAAATGATAATACTTTCAATTTCAGTTACCCACGAGTGTGAAGTTCAGATGAAGCTCCCCTATTTAATGTTGCGTCAATCTGATGGTAAGTAAAGCCAGAAATAATAAAAAATTAAGACCCAAAGTCCAATTATCAGTAATATTTTTAATTTTTTATAGGAATAAGAATATTTTGGTTTTACCATGAAATTGAATGTTTACAAATGGCAAGCGCTTTGCAAGGGAAAGAATTTTCATTACGTTTTACACAAGATTCTCAAAATGAGTTTAATTTACGATCTATCAATAAGGAAGATACTCGAATTGATAAAATGTCTAATAAAGAGAATCCTAAGAAAGTAAGAAATGGTTCACAGTTCAAAGTTCCTGACATAAAGGTTCCAGGAGCCGATATCTTAACACTTTTGACGAATGGAAATTCTAGATTTTATGAAGTAATAGTGAATTCGATCTAATGAAATGAATCTCTACTAAAAATTTTCGTTTATTTTCTAGAATAAAAATTCAGATAAAGGAAGCAATGAGGGTAGTAAAAGTAAAGTAGTACATTGTCCAATGCCAGTCAAACCCTCATCAAATAATTCGCAAGCAAGTCCTAGTAAGAAAAATATCTCAGGAAATAAGGTAAGATTTGTCAAATAAATTTTAAATTAGGTATTGAGTACCTATTAGTTAACTTAATATTATTCTTGTGCAAAATCTTGATACTTTACTAATCTACTACACTTTTAAATATATAGCAAGAAGCAAGTGTAATGCAAACAGTTGAGCAGCTAGAAAACTCGTTATCTCCAAACTACGATCCAGCAATTGTAAATATCCCAAAGAAACAAATATTACCCACCACAAATAAAATAAGTAATGATCAGCAGGATTTGCATGATAATGATGATCCTTTTGCGTCGTTAATTAATATTACACCAATTTCCAAATTGAAAGAACCAACAGAAGACACTTCCAATAATAGTAAAGCTCGAATTAGGCCAATATTGAATTCAACATCATCATGTTCAGCATCTGCAACTACACCAAATAATCCATTTGATGTATTTTATCAATCTACGTCAGCTTTCGAGGATCAAAGACCTTTTTCAAATTCTGCTGTTGGTGATGAAATTCAAACAATTGAGGATTTACATATGAAAAAATTGGAGGAGGTTGATACAGATGTGATTATTAGGCTTTCACAAAAGTATCAAACTGGGGATTTTGTGTTGGTTCCTCGCCTACATCCATATTCAACAGAACCAGAATTAACTTGGATTATCTCTCCTCAGTATAATCAAAGAATGGACAAGGTACATAAATATAATTAAAATGTATAATTAAAATGTACTAATAAATTGTATTTTTTTTAGCTTGAAGCAGAAGCAGAAGGAATCAAATCATCATCATATCCAAATAATGGGTTTGCTGCAAGTCCTTACAGTGGTACAAAATCATCAGCTGGTCTTTTAACTCGTGATCAGCTTGTCGAGAGTTTTAACTATCTTTTAAAGGTATCCTTAAGAAACACTAGTCTATGTACAAATACTTACTGACCAGCAGGATATTTACGGCTATAGGACAAAATCCTAACATACCAAAATTCTACCTAATCCAAAATTTTGTCAAAATTCTCAACTTTTGAGATTTTTAATATGCAATTTTTGACAAAATTGACGAGAATTGGTCAGATTTAGTTAAAATT
>JAQIXA010005021.1:0-10125 GCA_034699045.1 Nanhermannia cf. coronata Gr-Ori-00579 | reverse complement strand
TAGAAAATGATTGTTGACAAAAGTCAACAGCTCAGTACTTAACGTACAAGAAAAAGTGCAGTAGTACAGGAGTTAATTCATATAATTCAGCTTTAAATAGACAGATTTTGGCCATAATTTCACAGGTAAATACATGCGAAATTAGAGCAATAATCTGCTTTCCTTTTAGAGTAATTATTAGTAAATGAAAAAACTTAATGTAAGTAGTGGGAATTAATACCAATTTATCTGTTGCAATAATTTGCTGAGGTCCCTTTTCAATAAATGCTTCCAATAATTTAACTAATGGATGAATGTAGCCAGATCTTTCCCATAAACCTGGAGTCAGAAGAAATGGAAACAAAACCATATAAAGCTCAGGAATTCCTTCATTGTGGAAATTCAAAAGTAATGAAAATATCTGGAAAACATAAGGGATGAATTCTAAAAACAGAAATTGAGAATAATATTAGTAATAAAATAACTAGGTAGTAAATTGTTTGGATTTTTAATAAACTTACCAGTAATTTCACTTTGAATAATTTGTTGAAATACAGGAAACAATGTTGTTTCAAAAGATCCAATAGAAGCAGGATTAGCTTTACACATTATGCGGACACAAAGACTTAAACTTTCAAACATAAAATGATTGAAATGTGGTTTGCTTGGATTTTTAGCAACTCGGAGTAAGATGGTTGTCAGCTTGGGTAATAAATGTTCCATAAATGGAATAATTCCTTCTTGTAAAGTTGAAAATGATCTCATTATTGCTAGAAATGAAAATAAAAATGAACAATTTAATTAAATAGGTGATACAATAAATAACCTTACTTTTCATAACATATTCATTTTCTTTCGATGCTTCCTTTTCAAGAATTCCAAATAAACTTGATAAAAGATCAGCAGCATAAGGTTTTAAATCTTCGGACTTAATGAAGGTCGATTTATCAGCTTGCTTAAGCAAGAGTATCTTATCCAGAGCAGAAGCCGCATATGTCGTTGTAACTTGACTTTCAGCATGTAGAAATCGGATGAGACAAGGAATACTTTCTTTAACAATATTTTGTGGAAGTTGATTTCTAAAGATCAATAAATACTTGACAGCATCAGCTTTTAACACAGGTAGCTCGTTTACTATTAAAAAAAATAGTAATAATGTATTAATAAAAAGAATCAAGTCATAAATTTTATTTTTATACCATTAGGACTTGCAAGTTCAGGATAAATGTGTGTTTGGTAAAAATCCAAATTGTTGACAAGCTGATTTGTTTGAGTAACTCCATGCTTTTGCGTTTGTCCTTTTGATGACAATGATGTAACTAAATAAATGGCAGTATCCTTATTCTTCCAATTAGCAGCTGGATTTTCAGCATGTTTTAACAAAATTGCCTGTGATAAAATAAAATATTAAAATAAGATAATAATAATGAGGTAAAGATGAATTAGAATTGCCATTTATATTTGATTACTAACCTGAACATATTGACCAAATATTAATGTCATTTTTTGTTCAAAATGCCTTGATAATGATCGGACAAGATCACATGCTGTTGAAGAATAAAAAAAATTATATTATGAGTAAGTAAATTAGATATATTTTAAGAATATATAAGTTTTCATAGCTGAATTACAATTACAACACAACATATTTCATTTATAATATTATGTACCTGCTCTTCGTCGTGTATCAACATCAGAACCTTCTAAATCTTTTCTAATAAATTCTTCAGGGTTATCTTCAAACAGTTCTTCATCAGACACCCTAAACTCCATATTGGGAATAATAACTTTTTCACAAATACTATTCATTGTAGCCTCTTCTTCAAAAAGTGTCTTATACTGATCTCGATCAGCCACCATAGCCAAGAATTGGATAGCATTACTCACAAGTATGTCGTATTTTGGTTGATTTCCAGTTGTTACGAGTAAATTCCAAACAGCTTAGGATTATTATTAGATTAGGGTACATTTTATTATTAACTTTTATTATACGAATTTATAATACCTTGTACAAAGGAAGGTACATAAGATCCAAATTCTTCACCATATTTTTGCGCATACATTCCTGTAAAAACAAACATTATTTTAATTTTATCCTAATCATATATAATATAGGTAGGTAATTATGTCATATTCTTTTCTTACCAATATTTTCACATATTACAGATTTTAATTGTTCGAGAAGTCCAGCATCCTCGTCATCCTATATACCATAAATATTTAATGTTAATAATTGAGACTGATGAGATCAATTATTTAAAATTATTTTTTAAATGAATACTTTACCCTTGTTTTTAGGATAGGCGTATCATTTACTAATAATTGATGAAAATTCTCCATCCATAACTTCATATTGTCTTCAAAAAATTCTGTAAAAAATATTTAGATAATATATTTATGAACAAGGTTTTGTATCAATTTAATTAAAAAAATTTAAATTATGTTTTATTTTTATTAGAAACTCACCTGGTAAATCTTGAAAGTTAAGGGAATGAAATATTTTTCCAACCATAATGAGAGAGCTATAGATTACTTTAAGAGCATCTTTATTGTTCTCATGTTCTTTAGCCAAACTCATCAGACCAACAAATAATTCTGTTAATGGTTTTGAAAATGTCTCAAGTACAAATTTAATTTCAGTCCACAGTGCTTGTGATTTAAATTCGTATCGATATCTTTTAAGGAAAAAAATTAAAATATGTACATAACATTACAATTTACAATTCATATGAATGTGCCATTCGAGTTATTAAAAGAGTATGTAATTAATGCATAATATAAAAATTACCTTTTAAAAAGTGAATGAGCTGTTTGAAGTATTCCATTAATTATGTGAAAGTCGCCACATCCGAATTTTAAAACCATTTCGTCGATGAGCTTTTAACAAAAAATAAATGAAAGATTATTACGACTTTTGAATCTCTTCAATATTATGAAAAAAAAGAAAAAACAGGATTTTAGCTTATCGATATCAAAATCAAATTATATACTTACCTCAGGCCAATGCAATGGAAAATCTTGCTTTCCAATAACCGAAATAGCATCAGTCAGTTGCTTTTGTATCAAATCAGGTGATTTTAACATCAAAGTCACGATATTTTGTTTAACTAATTTTCGATCATCTGTTGATATTTTATTCACATCATCTTCATCAATTTTCCAATTTCTTTTGACAAAATTCTTAAATGTAATAGCTCCAGCAACTCTGATTGTAAGGTCGATTCCATCTCGATCAATTAAATTGAGCAAAAGTAATGAATATCCACTTGTAAGTTCATTCCCTTCAAGAAATTTTTCAGCTACACAATAAAACAGAACAAAATATAATAAACATTTAGGTACACGTACACTTTACACATCATTAAAAATCATAAATCTTTATTTCTTACCCGGTTTCCGAACTTTTTCATCACCACTCATAGTTTGTTGAAGATAACTGGCCAAAGCCTTCAAATTGTCCTCATTCACCTCCATTGTTAAAAGTTCTTGAAAAAAAATCGAAAAAATAGCAATCATAGTCAGTTTATATTTTGATTTTTCTAAAAAATTATGTTGTCTTTTCTTTCTGTTTTTTATACCTTATTTTTATATCAAAGCTATCCTAATCTTAAATGCATAAATGTCTAAAATGTAGATAATCCTGCTCTGTGTAAAAACTCTAATTAAGCCTTAACTTTACATATCCTTAAACTAGATAATTGCGGTCAAAATCGGGTGTTTTAGAACTGAATCTCATAATATAGATATAGAGAACCAGGAGAACCTATTTGCTTGATTAATTTATTAATTATACAAACAAAATATTTGTAATCAACCTCTGTAAATATTTTGTAAACTTAATATTTAACTTAACAAATATTTAAACCTCTGTAAATGTAAACTGTATGATAATGATTTCTAATATATATATGTAAGCGTCAGCTCTAAAGTCTTCTAAACCAGACCACAATATTCTAAATTCTACAAGTAAATGCTTGAAAAATAGACCAAAATGTGGTTTTTCATAGCTGAAACAAGCAGCATAAAGGCCTTTGACAGACCTAGACATAAACTAAGAGCGGCGGTTCCATGAGCATGCATTAGGCACTAATTTCTAAATGATAATTATGCACTGACCTAAACTCTAAATATGTGAATTAACCTAACTAAGCGCTTGACCCTTGACCTGACCTAATTATCTTAAAATGGTACTTACCTCCAATCTCCAGTTAACTCGTAATCAGCACAAGCAAGCACAAAATTAAAAAATTAAGAATTTTATTTTTTTATTTATTTTTACAATTAAATAGGTACAACGAAAAAAGTTTCGAATGGTATTTATTTTTCCGCTATTTGAGGCTTTTGTAACTCGCTCTTTTTATTGTAAAAATAAAAATAAAATTCAATAACAAAATCTGTAATCTTGCTACTTGCTGCTGACTGAAACAGTAAATTGTAATCCTAATTGTAATTGTAAATTACAAAATACATGATTTGAGAGCTTGGATAACTGTATCGACATCGACGTCGACAACTGCATTTTGGTAAGTTGTATCTTTGACTTTAACCTTTAGCCTTTGGCCTTTGGCCTTTAGGTAATATAATAATAATAAGGTAATCAAACAGTAGAATCGTAAAAATATTTCGATTTTTTGCTAATTTTTGATTTAATTCTGTAGCCGGCAGCCGGTACGGTACGGGAGCTCAAGTCAAGAAAGTTAGGTACATTTAAAGATGAGCGGAATAAGAAGTGGATCAGATCGAGCACTAGCTTTAATCAGCACCTTGCCACGGATCTCTTTAGGGAATCTTCGTGGGGAACCACCAGTTTATGGCTTTATGAAACCGGTAATCATTTTTTGCTATTTTACTTTTACTTACTTTACATTTTGCAAGTTAAGTTTTTTTCATTCTTCTCTGATTCTTTTATGGTTTTTAAATCATTAGAAAGAGCGAGGTCGAGGTCAATTCGGAGGCAAGAGACATGGTTGGCCACATAAAGGTCCTATTCAAAGAATGAATTATCAAAGGCTTGGTTTTGAAAACCGTAAGTTTTCTTTTATCTAATTATTGACTCAATTCTTGAGCTTGTCTTGTACTTTTGTAAGTTAGCTAATTTAGCTAATATTATAATCTTTTTTTATTATGAAGGTCCGAACTACCCTTTTTATATTGCTGTTCCTTTAGAGTTTTATTATAAGAACCATCAGTAAGTTTGAACTATTTAATTATTCTTACATCGATTGATTATTTCTAAAAAAAATGTATCTATTTTCTTTAGCCTAAAGAGACAATATCCACCTTTAAGTTTACAACAATTACAAATGCTGATTGACACTAATAGACTGCAGACAGATAGACAAATTGACATCACGACACTTTGTAATACACAGATTTTATTTATGTTTCCTGAGAAAAAGCAATATGGATTTCAATTATCTGAAGAGGTAATATTTTATTTTATTTTTATTTATTTCATACAAACTAGTGCTATGTCTATGTCCAGTAAGTGCATGCTTTTTAGTTTTTATGGACTTTCTATTTATAATTCTCAATTATGGTTCTCCATTTTCCAGCATCTCATTTATATAAAATGATAATGATAAGATAGTGTTGAACTCTAATTGCTAATTTTTACTGATTTTTTATATTTTAAAGGGGATTGATACATTCAAAGCAAAAATTAATTTAGAGGTTCAATGGGCTTCAGAACGAGTTATAGCAGCAATTGAAAAAAATGGTGGAACAATAACCACTGCATTTTACGATACAGAAGCACTAAAATGCGCAATTGATCCAAAATCTTGGTTTTCAAAAGGCAGACCAATACCTAAAAGAATGATACCACCAGAAGATGCAATAGAATATTATACAGATCCAAAATTTCGTGGATATCTTGCAGAGTAAGTTAAAAATAAGAAATAAGAACCTACATATTTTAGGTGCCTTACCATATTATTTTAAAAAAATAATAGTACAATAAGAATAAATTCATATTCATTCAATTTTGTCTAATTTTGTACTTTAAATTGCAGCCCTGATAAAATTGCAGAGGAAAGATTAGTTCTAGCTCAAAAATATGGTTATGTACTGCCCGATTTAAATCAAGATCCTGACAAAGACCTATTACTAATGAGAAAAGATCCTAAACAAATATTCTATGGATTAGAACCAGGTTGGGTAGTTAATTTAAGAGATAAATGTATTTTAAAACCTAAAGATGAAAGACTTGTTGAATACTATAAAAATTAGTTTATTCTTTAAAATATTATTACTTTAATTTTTTATAAAAAAAATGAATTGTTTCAAAAATATCTAACTAAAATTAATTATTAACTAGTTGTAGTATGTATAGGCATAGGTATTTGAGTTTGAGTTTGTATAAGATATTTCAAACACGTATTAAGTAGGTAAATTACATTTAAAATAGGTATGTAAAAATAAAAAGAAAGATTTGAAATTTTATATTCCAAAAGTAATACTAATAAGTACCCTACCTACTATAAAACAAAAAAATGTATCTTTACTTGTAAAAAAAACCTGCCAAACGAACTTAAAAGCTAATAATCATTTGGATTTGGACGAGCAGAATACAACAACCTTTTCTTTCTCCTTTTTTTCAATACTTTTACAGGTTTCTTATTCTTATCACTTTTTTGAGATTTTTTTCTAGATCTTTCTACTTCTGAATCAGAATCAGACTCAACTTCAGTAGTAGTATTTCCTGAGCTTTCTTCTGATGTTTCTTCTTTTATTCGTTTGAGACTTTTACCTTTACCCCTCAACTTTGAATTATTTTGTTTAGTTTTAATTTCAGCAGAACTTTTTCTCAATTTAGCTTTCTCCTCTTCAACATCAATTCTTTTTAATGGAACATAACATTCATTTAATTTTATTGTTGATGAACCGAGTTTAAAAGTTTTAGATTGAGATTTACTATTATTACCCTCGTTTACTGGTTCAAATTCAGCCGATTTTTTCTCAGTGTTTTTCAGAGGTGTTGATCTTGATTTTGATGGATCTTTTATAGCACATTTTCTTGGTGACCTACTTCTACTGTCTGATTCAAAAATACAATCATCATCAGAGAAAGTTTCAGTTGTAATCGATGTATTAGCTTTTAATTCATTGTTGCTAATTACGATATTATCATGTTTCGTCGTTTTACTTGGTGAAGTCTTGGCTTCATAATTTTTCCTTTGAGTTGATTTATTACCTGGTTTCTTTTGCTCTTCTTTTTTAGTAATTTTATTAGCATCTTCATCGCTTGATCCCGATTGACATGATGCAAACTCAACATCCGAATCTGAATCTTTGTTTCCGAGAACTTGTTGATTCGATGAAATTTGCTTATTATTTCCTTGAGAATTAGGCGATGGAACAACAATTTGAGAATTTTGGTCGGTGGTAATAGACATGAGTCTTAAAAATTCAAAAAAATTAGGTAACGATTAACGATTATCAAAATATCTCAGTCTTAAATGTTAAAATCTAATTACTTTCTATATTGAAAATTCTTTCCATCCATCGTCAAAAGGTATTCACCATTATCTTTTTCAAGAGTAATAAAGCCAAGCAGGATAGTATCATATTCAGTCACATTTATCCCATTTTTAATTATTGCATCCCTGAATCTATTGCCATTACGAATCTACATTTTTTGGAAAAAGAATATTTTTTAAAGTTAAACTTGTACTTTAAATCAAAAACCTTCATTCAATTTAAAAATATACCCTACCAAAATATCATAAGTTGGAAATCCGATTTTCAATTGCTGAGTATCTTTAGGCATGGTGTCTTTCATTCTAGAATATTGCTCTTTGATATTAAATGGTGTAAAAGTACCATCAGACACAGTTAGAATGAATTTGTCTATGTCTTGATGAGAAACACCACTTGCACTATCAAAAATCTGAGACAAGAAGACAGAAAAGCAAATAATAAATTAAATACCTTATATATTTTGAAATGGTAAAGATGCATAATATCTGTATAATAATAATTGATTAATAATGATAATGATATTTTTTTACCTGAGCCTTTATCATAAATTTTTCAGTCATTTCTTCAGCAAGATCACCAAATTCTAATATTTTCATTTCTTGTAAAGTAGTATCACTAATATTTAGTTTGCTATTATCATCACTCTCATTTCCACTATTAACTTTTTCACGAATCAGTTCTTGTGATAATTGTGGAATAGTATTAGAATTAATAAGATCTTGAGTTTCTTTAAATGTAAGTTGATCGATTATCTGGTTAACTGATTCACAATCACTATCGTCAAGGATCTCATTAGAGCTATTCTCTTTTACATTATCATTTGCAGCCATTTCTTCATCTTCGTCAGCGTTCAAGTCTATATATTGTGTATTCATTAACAATTGAGAGTCCATTTCAAGGGAATTAGAAATAACTTGGACATCATTAGCTTCATTTTCAATTCCAATGTTAGAATTAGTCTTTTTTGCAGGAGTCGAAATCGTCGTGTTACTATTAGTCTCAACTATTCTATTGCCATTTTTAGAAATAACTTCAATATCTTCAATCTCTTCATCAGATGCTTCAATAACACTAATACTTTTGCTATGATCAATTTTTGAAGAAACTTGTGCTTCCACTATTACCGCTGCTCTTACTGGTTTGAAAGTAGGTGAAATTACCTCAACTATGTTATCCCCAAAATGATAATATATCGAATTCACATCCTTCATATTATAATCTTTATCAATCATGTCATACCTATTTAATACAGGTGCCTAAAAATTCGTAAAAGAATTTATTTAAAATATAATCATATTATTACAAGCTCTACACATATAATTATCAAAATCATTAGGGTACATAACAATTTTGTAAAATTGTCTTTTTACCTCATGTTGATGAAGAATTGTTATAAGATGAATATTGTTTTCATTAGCTTTAGCTACAACCCTTTTAATTGAAAGAGTCCTTTGTGTAAAATCTAAATCACCATTCCAAACAATGAGCAAATCATCAACATAAACAGTTTTATCCAACAACTCAGAAACACGTCCTTCTACAAGAACATCCCACATTCGATCTTTTCCAGAAACACATTCATTATTCGACAGCATAAAAAGCTCTGTGTCGAGTTTTAACTGTTGATTCCCATACTTGTCAAATGTAACTGCGTTGACATTCTTCACTTGGAGCTATAAAAATTAAATTAAAATTAATACAAATTATTTTTAAAAACACAATTAAGCCTTTTTATATAAAACCTTACAATTTGGAAAGGAGCATGAAGGTCAATTACATTGGACTGTGTCACTCTAGTCCACTTAATTCTCTCAAGTACCAATTCACCTAGCACCCATCTGCTTAATTTGGTCCCTTTTGATGCATCTAAAAAATTGCATAATTACATTTCACATTAACATTATTTTAAAAAGTCCTTAAAAATTAGTAGAAGGTATGCATTTTATTAATCAGATATGAAAATGAAAACCAGGTTTCGACTCCACTTTTACTTTACTTAAAAAAGTAAATGCTTACATGCAAAAGAAGTGGTCAAAATCCGGTTTATCAGAACAGAACTGATTTTCTGATTATAAAATTCAGAGATCAATTCTGTTTTGGTTTTAATTAAGTTTAAATAAAGAAAAGAAACTTACCAAGATGATCATCAATTGCATTGTTAATATTTTTATCCCAAATCCGCCAGGCATGCCATTTGGTCCGGTCTTCATCAGGTGCTTTAGGTGATGGTGCTGGAGGAGGTAATGACCGAGCAGGTGATCTATTCATTTTTATTAAAATTGAAGGCTTGTCTTGTCTTGTAAATTGTAACTTGACATGTCAGTTGACAGTTGTCAGTCACTGAAACTGAAAAAATGATGAATGAGTTTTGCGGGCTAAAAGTTCAACATGTAGTCTATTATATTTCTATTGCAAATTCAATTATTTTTTTTAGAAAAAAAATCTTGAAACTTGAACTGACTGACTGACTTTTTTGGTTATCTTATTTTATTACCTTTTGGTCAACTTTTGGTCAATTATAGTTAAAAATAGTTAGTTAACTGACATCGAGAGATTATAAATACTTAGTCCTGTCGTATTAGCTGATTGGTTAAATAGGAGCCTTTATGACAAAAAACTTAGAAGAATTTTTCGAAATCCGAAAATGAGATTATTGCAGTTCTT
>JAQIXA010005020.1:0-10127 GCA_034699045.1 Nanhermannia cf. coronata Gr-Ori-00579 | reverse complement strand
GATTTTCGGTGTCAAATGTCAACTTCCGGGTAAAATAGAGTCGATATTCGGAATCTGCGTAGCTTAATTGGTCTAGAGCTGCAATAATCTCATTTTCGAAACTCGAAAAAATTTTCTAAGTTTTTTGTCATAGTGCTCATTTTTAACCCCCCATGAGATTGCGAAGCGACCTTTGAGCAAATTTTTTATAATGGTTATTACAAGACACACCCCAGACCCTATTATCCCGTACAATTCCTGGAACCACACTAATGGGTTTTTATTTCATTAAATTAGGTTAAAGGGTTGTTGCGAAAAAATCGATTTACCGGTACTAATATCTTTGAAAATTTTTATATCAAAATTCATTGACCCATAACTTTTGACCTATTAATCTTATAATCAAATCTCGTATAATACTATATTAAAGCCCAACTATTTTCTCCACCTTATTAATTATGAATGACCCTGTATATTATATAGTTAATAAGGTAAATAAATAAAGTATGCTTAATTATAAGAGTTGATACATCGAATACGAATAGGTACCTACGATAAAAAAATATACTTCATATTCATACTCGCCTTACGCCGCGCGTGAGGTGAGTATGCTAAAAGTATGCTAAAAGTATGCTAAAAGGATGCTAAAATATATTCCATATTTGTATTTTAAATCACTCTTAACTATAACTATACATACTTAACAGCGAATACAACTATTTTTTATTTCAAAAAAGTGATAATTAAAAGGTAATTAAAAAGTTTTAAAAAATTGCAGTAATTTTTACAAATAAGCAAAAACCAAAAGTCATAATTGTACACTAAAAACAGTGTGCTATGTATGCAAAGGTCGAACTTTTAAAAACCGCACCACTCTTTATAAATTAAAATTTTGAGCGCACCGCACCACACCGCACAGCGCACCTCTGATCTCGAAGCGCACCGCACTTTCGCACCGGGTGCGGTGTGGTGCGCTATTTTCCGCACAGCGCACCGGTGCGGTTCGATCTCTGTATGTATGTATTTAGGTATTATCTTTTGTGGATTCCGCATAATCCAATCGAATCCACAGCATAAAACACTCTTCTAATATACTCCATCGGATGATATGATGGAGTCTCCATCCTCCATCTAACCTATAAATCCACAGCTACCATCCCATCATGCATAAAACAGATAGATTGCGATATAATAGCTAGGCGGCCTAAATAAAAATTACAAAAAACCTGAATTTTGATTTTGACTCTTGATTCGATTCAATAAATATTTTTTTTTGCAAAATCATTTTCCTTTTTTTGTTGCTTGACATTTGACTTTTTTTCATTCATTCATTGATTTATTTTATTATTCTTAATAGGTACGATAATATAATAAATTTTTTTCTTGCCTTTTTTCTTTCTCCTATCGATTCGAAATCCGGCGTTCTTCTTTCTTTTCTTCTTCCGGACAAGGTAAATTTCAATTTTAATTACAATTTTAATTTAACTACTTTATCTAATTCTGCTCGTCTGTCTCTATGTCCTCCACATTACATTTACATCGAATCGAATTCTTCTGCTTCTGCTGACTCATCATCAGAGAAGAGAGACCCTTTTACTCCAGGAGTCAGAAGGCCTCTTTGACCTTGACCCCTACACTTACCCTCCTCCTCCTTCATCATAATCTACATAGTTACATGCATAAGGTTCGGTACCATACCATAATTGATTAGAAATTATTTCTCCAAATTAGGGTATCAAATTAGGGTATCATTGGCCCTTTGGCTCAGCAAAAATCCGAACCTAGTGAGCTGGCTGATTCCATGACCTTTAAACCCTTACCTACCGCCTACCATTACCTACCTACACCTATATACAGATTATAATATTTATTCTATTGTCAACTAATCGTAAGCACTACACAATAATTATTAGCATACCATTCATACTTTCATACTACATATTCCAGTACTATTCCATTTTTATGTATCATTCATATCATAAGGGAAGGTTCATAAATTACGTAACGCAAATTTCGGGATTTTTTTACCCCCACCTGTAACGGAACTGTAACCCTACTCAATAACCCCCCTCCCCCCTCCTGTAACGTAACGCATAATAAAAAATTCAAAAAAATTACTACCTAATTCTCTAAATTTTCCTGATTCTACGACATGCTAAAAAATTATTATAAAGACTATTATCAAGACCAGTAGATATAAGTTGGTATTCCTATTTAACCATTTTTTGAACAGAATCACTATTTATCTAGTAATTTTTTTTAAAGATTCAAGTTCATTGATAAATTCATCAAAAATGAGAAAATTTTAGCCATGCCTTTGCTTTTATATAGCTTTATGGCCTAAGATACCCTGATAGATGTAAAATTTTGAGAAAAATTTTGGCTTTTTTTGAAATTTTTGCAAATTAACTACAAAGTATTAAAATTTTCTCAAAATTTCGAGCTTATAATAGGTCAACTCTAAAAATTCCAAACCAAAATTCATCACAAGTGTTTCTTACAGAATTTTAAAATCTCTGAAGATTTCTAAATTAGATACCTAACCTACCTACATTATTTGATTGTGCAAAAAATTGTTTTTTTTATGAAAAATTTTTGTGGGATAAAATAAATAAATTATCAATGGATGACTAAAATACAAAAAATTAAAATTTTTATGCGTTGTCACAAAATTTCTAAACCCCCCCCCCCTTGTAACGCTTCTGTCACACCTTCCTTTGACCCCCACCCCCCCATCGGAGCGTTACATAATTTATGAACCTTCCCTTACAATTATAGGTAGTAGTAATACTATTGGCAAACTTTGAGCTCTAATTACTTGTGCTATTCCAAGTTTTCATTAATTATGAGTCAACTTCAACTTTCAACAAATTACTGATAAGCTTAATAAAACAAGTCACAAAAGTTTACAAAAAGTCAATTAGCCCTTATGTATACATATGCACTAAAAGTATACAAAATTTAAGTCTCTAAAAGTTTTCTTGTGAAAAATAGATAGATGCCTATTATATACCTAGTAGTTTATATGCAAATGCTGATGTAAGTTTTTAAAAGACATCATCATCATCATAATTATGATGCGGGGAGGGGATCCCTAAATTGTTTTCCTTTGTTATTCCTTGAGAAAGGCAAAGTGAAAAATCCTATTCAATTCTGTTACTTAAGATGCTATTATAGTTAGATAATAGTACTGGTAGTACAATGGGGCCCCATTAATATCATTCTGTACTGATAGTATGTATATGTAGTAAGTACCTACATAGTTTCTCAATTCTCTATGGTTTGGGTTTGGGATAGTTAAAAAAGTGTATCAAATGCTTTGAGTCAATTCCCAAGGATTTTGCTTTGAGGCACATTTTGTGTGCAAATCTCTGTTTTGTTTAATCAATCAATCACTTACCTCGAGCCTCTCCTTTCTCATATAAAAGAGCTAAAAGCGCTTCCGGTCCTCAGAGAAAGTACTATACTGACGATGAGACTGATTCTGAGTATTGAATATAAATTTATTAATATAAGTAATAGTACTCGTATGTATACCTTTAAAGTATAAGTTTGCAGACTGATTGATCGCTTTTTCTTCCTAAATGTAATACCAGTAGGCCAATCCATATTTTATCTACTTGAATTTATCAATAAATAAAACAAAAAGGGTTCATACCAGAAAGAAAGTTTAATAATAATTTTTGAATCATAAGTAACATTAGGATTTTTGGCTGTCTACATATATACCGATAATTTTCAAATAAATTAGACTCTCTATTTTTACCGAATTTTGTTGTTATTTCTAATTATAAAGTATAAAGCGTTCAAGATCCATATACTTTCAACCTATAGATGCAAGTATAAAGATCAAGTGTTTTATCTGTACCTTTTACTGAATTTTTAAGTGTTTTTAAATTAGAAATTGAAAATATAGTTAAATTGGTCCCCCTTTTGTTTATATTCATATTTATTCCATGCTTGCGGGCTAATAAGCATGCCTAAAACGAACTATATCAGTATGCTGGTTGAGAAATAAATTCTATAAAAAATTCTAATGTACTTAAGTATGTACAAGCATTACATTCGATAGGTACATAGCATAAAAGACTTTAAATCAAAAATTTGTCTATTTACTTTAAGGGTGAGATGAGTCGAACAGATATGGCCAATCTTTGTGCCAAAAGTGAAAGATATATTGGCACCCAGGGAGGAGGTATGAACTTTTTTAATTCGTAAATAATTTTTATTTATATCCTGTTGTTGATATATATAATTAATAGGTATGGATCAGGCCATTGGGTTTTTTGCTACTAAAGGTAAATTTTCAGAAAATAACTTCAGGTTTTTCTTACATAACTGCATGCACGAGTATAAGTATAAGTAAGTAGATAGGATAAGGTAATCATTAAAAATTTAAAATCATTCTACTTGATTGAAATACATTATAGTATATCTACAAATTCCCTAATTATAATTTCAAAATTACTTATACTATAATAATTATGCAATTAACTGTGTAAAAACTTCTCAATAATTAACAATAGTATTCTGAATATAAGTAATCTGCACTTACAGATACATATCAACAATTTGAAATAATTTTTCTATAAAAAATCCATACATTTTTCTAATTTTAAGAGATTCTGGTATACAATATCTATATTCTGTTCGCAGGTACCTATTATTTATAAGTACAACTTGCTTTTACCAATTATAATTTTTCACCAATATCAATATGATATTTTATATTTCTAATTTAATAATCAATTTGTTTATATCTTTCTAAATCTAAAGATAAGTAGGAATTCGAAATATGTTTATACAAATTATGTGTACACCTTAATTAATATACCTTCATTCTTGAATAATATGAGCTAAAAGACTTATAAATATCTAGTACTACTATTGATATTTTTGTCTGTTCTAGACACTTACGATTTTATCACTTGATCGAATTACAAACTAACAGTATTAGTACTCTACTCTATATGTACTCTGCACATTATCTTTATGGTTTTATTTTAGATAAATGGATTCAAGAAATCTGATCTCTTTTTGATGATATTATCTGTACATAGCTAGCATAGTATTAGGTATTAGATAAGTATCCTACATTAGTAATATCAGTATTAATCTGATATACTACTGCTGATAGAGCTACTTAATATTTCGCTGTTTTATAATGGTATTTTGTATCTCAGTTTTCAATTTGAAGTCCCAGCTTTCTTAATGCAATCAACTGGGCGAAAAAGTAGGATCCAACTTGAAAATTGAGCTGGGTATGAATACCACTAACTATAAGGAAGTATCAATTAAAGAAAGTTTATGTAGTCGTCAAAAAGAATTTATTTTGATATACTCCGTACTTACGTATACTGTAGTCGTAGTACAAAATATGTACCTACACTGTCCAGTCGTTTAAGTTATTTATTTAAGTACCATAAGAAAGCAACCGTCAGATATCTAATCAAAATTATCAATTTAATTGTAATTAATTATGAGTAAATGATTGACTTTTCTTATAGGTTCTGCTCAATTCATCGAATTCCAGCCAAAGTTGACAAGTAGGAAAGTTTATCTCCCAAAGACTTCAGTATTTGTGATTGCAAACAGCCTGAGCGAGGCGAACAAAGCAGCTAATTCAAATTACAACACTCGAGTGGCCGAATGTCAAATGGGAACTTGGATTTTGACCACTCGAGCGGCCCTAAAACCCAATTTTGACACATTGGGTGAACTTCAGAAAAAGACTGAGAATAACCTACAGGAAATGGTCGCCATGGTCGAAAAAGAACTCCACGAAGAGCCATACGGACTGAACGAAGTATGAATTTGAGTCTCTATAATAATATCATAAATTTCTCGCTTTTTTATATTAGTATTGCAATCTCAGGTCGAAAATCATTCAAATTACTACATCACGATAGTCTACAGTAAATTACTCGCAAAATCATAAATAATCTTTTTCCTTCTATATGTATTCATGAATATAGACTCAAGATATTAAATCGATTCAATTTCACAATAGATCATAGTAGTATCTTGAAAACCAAACAGATATGTTTAATTTGAGTTACTTTTAAAGCATTTTTACTTTTGGTAGGATACTGTTGGTTATTGATTAATAATTTTGCATTGAAAAAAGCGTCTATGCGTATATTTAGATACTTTACTGCAGCATAATATTAATATAAGCTTATAGTTAGTACCCTAAAGCTAAAGTAGAGTCATTCAGATTTCAGAATAATATATACAACACTTAATAGTACAAGTATAGGCTATAGGCACAGTGAAATAAAATTCAATCTGTCATTTTCAATCGAAATTGAAGCAATTTATTTTTTTATCAACTCGAAAACCAATTTCATTTTTTTTAATCTCAAGAGTTTTGAAGAGTTGTAGTTTTTCTAAGCCATTTATTTATTGCTATCATATACTGTATTGCTTATATTGCTTTATATACTTTACTTATTTAAGTAGGTACTAATGCTAAATATGATATCCATATTATCCATTATAGATTGCTGAGGCACTCTCAATAACGATAGAAGAGCTGAATGAAAAGCCCATCATAAAAAAGTTGAGATCAGTATTGAGTGAATTACCTCAATTTAAATTAAAGCAAAGAGCCAAGCATGTGTACCAAGGTGAGCCCTGAGGTTTTATAAATATGTAGGTAAAGTAGTAACTTGATTCTTTTCTTTCTTGATTCTTGACTCAATTCATTACCTTCAACTTTACCAATTTATCTATTACTATTTTTATAATCATTCTAATCCTTAATTTAGAGGCTTTCCGTGTTCTTGAATTTCGTAAGATTTGCGAAACTTCTAAAGCTGATGGAGATGAATGCGATGAGTATATGATCCTTAAAAATCTAGGAAATTTGATGACAGCCAGTCATAATAGTCTTAGGGTAATGTAATACGAGAGCTTTTCTAATTAATAATTCAAAAAAAAAACATTTTACTAAAAACTAATTTACTTGAAAAATTAGGATTTGTACGAATGTTCTCATCCTCAGCTCGATAGATTGGTTTCAATTTCTTTGAAGAAAAGCTTTGGAGCCCGGCTTACTGGTGCTGGGTCAGTACATACAAATATTAAAATCATAAAATAATAATTAATTAAGATTAAATTTTTAGTTGGGGTGGATGTATGGTGGCTTTGGTAGATCGAAATAAAACTGAAGAATTTGTCCAATACCTTCAAAAAGAGTTTTACGAACCGATCGGAGTTAATGATGTAAGCCAGCATGTATTCATTTCTGAACCCGGACAAGGCGCCATAAAGTTTGTCATTGATAAAGATTTATCATTATAATTATAAGTTATAAGTTACTTGCATAATTATCAATTTCATACCAATACACATGTAGGCTGTAGGTATGGTATGTATGAAATAAAAAATGTACAACATTTGAAGTTGAACTTGTTAGCTAACCTTGAACTTGTTATTGAAAGTTCGATGGTTTTTAAATTTTATCATTCATCATTTCATACATTTCATACATTTTTAAATACTTAATCTATATATAAATTATACATATAAATTATTTTTAAAAATCGAATAAAATTGAGGCAAAGTTGATATATATATATAATTTACCTATCCTTAATATATATGATCTTAAAATCCGAATGTTTGAGTTCAAAATGCTCAAAGTGTCTTTGTATATTCATTTTTACATTTTAGTGTATATTTAAAAATTTACAATGAGTCTGGATTATATTAATGATTTAATAATAATCAGTAAAATGTACAACTACAGATACATAGTAGCTAATTCTAATTATGAAGCTTAACATTACGAGATCGAAAATACTTTTGATTCGACTGACGACCATCTTTATTTAAAAATTCAGAGTATGTACTTATTTTCATATTAGTTATAAGACTAGTTAAAATTGGCTCATGGAACTGCACTTAATTATTAACCCATTTAAATTAGGTCTGCATTTAATGGTTCAATTTAAAAATAAGGTAAGTAAAAAAGAATTAAATGGAAAATATCCCTCAAATTAGGGAAATTCTCCGACAAACTTACTCGGACAAACTTTCTCCGACAAACTTCCGTTTTTAGACCGACAAATTTAGGAATGTCTCCTATATTATGATGATTAACCATAAATAATATATAGCAAGAATTTTGTATGAAAAATGAACCAATGTATATGAATACATAGAATGATAAAACACTATAAAGGCTAATCTTAAGTTCATATTCATATTTCAAGGGAAAAAAAGGTTTATAAAGTAAAATTTTAAAAATTTTCAATTGCAATTCAAAGTTATAACAATGAATGGAAGATTGACCCTCCTCAACTTGCACCTGTTCCTCATTTATAAAGAAGTATGTCAACATTTTCTTGTAATTGCTATTAATCTTAAGCTCTTTATTGTTCCAATAATCGAAACAAAAAATATCAAAATTGGCCAAAAACCAGCTCGTGAGAGACGACCGAAAGTCAAGCAGGCACTTTTAATTCAATAATGAATTAAATAGGGATCCCTTTAAAAATTTATCGATTTTCCCACAATTAAATCAACCGTTTAGACTTATTTATTATAACCTATTTGTGCATAATACATAACTATTAATTTTTTATAGGTACCTAACTGATTTTTAAAAAATATTTCCATCAAAATTTCAAATCCTAATTAATAAAAATAAATTGGCATTAAAAAATTAACTGTATCTGTAAATTAATGGTTATCATCATAAGATAGGAGACATTCCTATATTTGTCGGAGAGTTTCTTTAATTTGTCGGTCTTAAAACGGAAGTTTGTCGGAGAATTTCCCTAGTTTGAGGGGTATTTTTCTTTTGATCCAGTAAAAAATATAGTAGGTACTTAAACACTATAACCCCCTATATGTATTACATTATTATATTACATTACATTATTATACTTTGTACTTCTACTAATGGTTACCATTATACTTTACCTTATAACTACCTAGATATGTATGTAAATAAATAAGTAGGTAGCCAAAAACTATTTTTAAATTATTTCTTTCTATTAAAAATGATACTAATCGTCTATGTCTATACCTACAAATGGATACTTGTATATTTACCTACATAAGCAAAAGTTATAAAGTATCTACATAGTGCATGCATACCTATCTAAGTAAATTATAATTATAAAGCTTTAACTCATAACTTTAGGGTACAAAACTACTACTGTGTATTAGATTGTATTTCTAAATAAAAATTCATTTCTACTAATATTTTAGAGGATTTTTTCTATTGAAACAGTTTAGAAACAGTTTTAATATTAAATTAGTCAAGTAATTAATGTATTTTATATCTATATACCCTACATACCTAATATATTACCATTACCTATCAGTAGTCCTTAATGCCATAAATACCTACTTTGATTCATGTGTTCCGAGCCGAGTAAGAAGGATACATTTTGTGTGTGTGTATATATTATGTATATTTAAGGTACAGTTCATTTTGTAAATTCTAAACTCGTTTGCTACATTTTAGATCACTATGTTTATGAAAAAAATTAGTTAAAAATTTTCTATCGGTCGGTAATTCTTATCAAAAAATTTAAAATAAAAAAGTATGCATTCGAATTCATTTTATACAATAAATTTTTCCGGAAATTTTTTAGTCAGAATTAATTGATATATTCTAGGAAAATACATTTAATTAGTGTTGTGTTTGTATTATTTTAAAAACACATTTTTGTTTATTAGGCATTGGGAATATTTTATACATAATATTACTACCTAGGCCTAGGTACTTAGGATTAGTATAGAAAATATAGATAATGCTCGTAGTACCTACACATCTACATTATTTAAGATCAGCAAATTAGCTTACGAATATTAGTGTAATATACTTAATGCAATGGATAGTCGTGTATACCACAATTTACTAACGAGTAATAAGTATTAAGAATAAGTCATACATACACATACGAGGATTTATGTATACTATCTATAGGCTATATACTGTCGGGTGTTCCTACTTTGGCAGATTTTTACACCTTTTTGATTTTGGAACTAGTGTAGAGAGTATACTAAAGGGCATACATAGGGGTATTATATATCAAACGATAGGATTTAAGTTACTCTATTTAACT
Organism: Nanhermannia cf. coronata Gr-Ori-00579; assembly: GCA_034699045.1. NCBI lineage: Eukaryota > Metazoa > Arthropoda > Arachnida > Sarcoptiformes > Nanhermanniidae > Nanhermannia > Nanhermannia cf. coronata Gr-Ori-00579. The sequence continues at coordinate 63 of JAQIXA010005020.1, read as the reverse complement.
GTACAACTCAAAAATGTTTCAAAAAATCTTTAATCCTCAAAATACCCCTAAAACTTGTCATGC
>JAQIXA010005019.1:0-10128 GCA_034699045.1 Nanhermannia cf. coronata Gr-Ori-00579 | reverse complement strand
GGGGACTGGCAATTATAATTATAAATCTGGAAATATTTCACAATCTGAAATGTTGACGGACAAGGTATTTTTATCTTGCAAAATGCGAGAAACAAAGGAATGTTTTTTTGCAGTCATTTAAAATTTAAATAAGGTTCAGAAAAAGTGGGGAATTTGGCCCATAACATTGTGTCCAAGTTCAAAAGCATATTATGTTATAAAAAATTGGCAAAAATTTCGAAAAATTTGAAAAATTTTCATTTTAGTCAAAAATTGCTAAAAAAACTGAAAAAGTCTCAAAATTTTTTCGGTTTTTAGGCAGAAATTACTAAAAAACCGAAAAAGTCTCAAAATTTTTTCAATTTTAGGCAGAAATCGCTAAAAAAACCGAAAATGTTTCATAAATATCACAGTTTTAAGGCAGAAATTGTTGAAAAATACCGAAAAAGTTTCAATATTTTGGCAATTTTGGAAGAAATTGGACAAAGATCGACAACGTTTTAAAATTTTGACAATTTTAGGCGAAATTGATAAAAAAAACGAAAATGTTTCAGAATTTTGACAGTTTTTAGACAGAAATCGCTAAAAAAAGGCTAAAAAAAGTCTCAAAATTTTTTCCGATTTTTAGGCCGAAATTGCTAAAAATATCGAAAATATTTCAAAATTTTGACAAATTTTAGGTATAAATTACTAAAAAAGCCGAAAATGTTTCAAAATTTTGACAATTTGGGAAGAAATTGGACAAAGATCGACAAAGTTTCAAAATTTTGACAATTTTAGGCGAAATTGATAAAAAAAACCCAACAAGTTTAAAAATGTTTTACTATTTCAAGGCCAAAATTTCTAAAAAAGCCGAAAATGTTTCAAAATTTTGACAAAAAGGTAAAAGAGTTTGAATTAATATCGACAGTTTCAAAAAAATTTTGAATTTTACCATACTAGAATACATAATCTAACATTCTAGTTAATTTAAGACCTCTAGGTAATTCAGTAGTATATAGTAGTATCAATATAAGAAAATTTTGACTTTTAGATCGAAAAACTCAAAAATTTATTACTAATTTTAACTCCATTTATTATTTAAAATTCGAGTTCTAAAGGCTTTACTTCTACAAAAGATATCCAATTAGCAAATTCTATTTTGAAATCCCAGATTTCTCAATATAGACAAAATCTATGACAAAATCTTTCAAATTTGAGTAAATAAGAGTACTTGAATACTCTTGCATTTGACAATTTGATCGTGATTTTTTTTTGAGAAATTGTAAGAATATTCAAGGACTTTTTTTGAGACTTTTGGTAGTCGAGTTTAAAAATATTTGCTAGCTCAAGAATTCTATAATAAGGACATATTTCACTATAAAATCTTACAGTCCAAAAGTCTCAACTCAATTACATTAGACTTACATTTTGAACAAAGAAAGTACTTATCATACATACTAGTACTCTTCTGTATATACAAGTACTTATCATACATACTAGTACTCTTCTGTATATACAAGTACTTACATACTAAGATACGAGTATGGTACAAAAAAAGGAAATTAAATTAAATTATTTGCAAGGACTTTTCGTATACGATGTATTACGTAAGAATTGTAATTGTATTGTACTACTAATGGTTATAGTGCTAAATCTCTGATTTTTTTGTCAGATTTTTCTCAAGTTTTACTTTGTATGATTATTCTGGGTTATCTGATATTAATTAAACAAATATTTTCCAAAACAAAAACCACAAATTAATTAACTCAATCATTCAAAGCATACCTTTATACATACATCTATAGTAGTAGTGAAATAGTACAGAAGAATTTCTTTATAAAGTACGGAAGAATTCAAAACATGAGGATTTTTCCTTTTGAAGTTTTTTCTGAAATTTATTAAACGACTAATAAGAGTAGCTTCTAAACCTAAGATATTAAAAAGCCGCAAAATTTTGTCCAAAATTTCTTTCAGATATTACAGCTGGATGTTGTAAATTTTACAAATTTTTGAGTACTTTATAAAGAAATATTTTGCTAATAAAATAACCAAATATTTGTTTAGAAACTAGCAGCAGTTTTAATAAATACATACTTAGGGTGACCACATGCGATTCAACCATTTGAAAAAGTAATAGGAAATCGAACACCCATTAAATAATATGGAATTTTCGGAGCAATTTTATTTTTAGCTCGTTTTTTTGGAATATTTCGAGCTATACTGCTCCTACATATCTCTGAATTTTTGTTTTCAAACTCAATCTACTAACATCTATTACATCATCAAATTTTTCAAAATTATTTACTTAAAGGATCTTTTCGGCTTTCGGGCCTTTGTATGTTAAACCTCATTTAAAGGCCAGAAAGCCCATTATAACCCGAAGATCCTTTGTACTATATGTACCTTAATATGATTTCAAACTTTGAAAGATTCTAAAACGACCAAAGTTTATTTCTTCCCTATATTTTTTTGTTTGAATTTACCACTATATTTTTGGCCTAACTTTATCCCTGTATGATATTAAGCTAAAAAAATTAGTTTAGTAGATTATGGTAAGATTTTTTTAAATTTTGTTTTAATTTCATACAATTTAGACCGTAAATATAGGAGTAAATTCAATCAAAATAAGGATGAGATTAAATTGGAGCCTTTTAAAACTAGTATACATTAAGTCTCAAAAGTCCTTGAATCTTGAATTGAATATCCCAACTACTACAGAATACAGTATTTCTCAAAATGTCTCTCAAACACATTGTAAATATTATCAAATATTGAAAAGAAGTAAAATTTATAAGTAATAATACAACTCTAAAAACATCATAAAATTTAGCTTAAAATTGAAATTTTGGTACATATATATAGTATGAAATCTGGGATTTCAAAGATGGTAATTGGTGTATTCTACTATTATGATAAAAGTCAATCTGTTTATCATTGAAATTGAGCCTAAAAAGCCCAAATTCAAAAATAATCGGTTTTAAAAATGTAACAAAATTTTGATTTCAAAATTCAGAAATTTCGAAAATATTACATTGTAATTGTGCCTCATGATTGAACTTGTGATTTTTTGCTGTTTTTCAATAAGACGACCGCTTTTGAGATGGTTTGCTTGTAAATCGAATTTTTTATGATTATTATTATTATTTCTTATTAGGATTCGAATAATAAACAATAAAGTAAATATTACACCCAAATAAATGCTTATTACCTACCCTACATAGTCTTTCTTTTACAATTTAATCCAAAGCAATAATCATTCTTTTTGCTTTCCTTTATTTACAATTAAATTACAGACCAGGAAAATCCACACAAAAAAGTCCAAGATATGAATTGAGTAAATAAAACAAAATAAAAAAAGTCATTTTTTTCAATTCTAAGCCTTCTTAGCCTTACAAATCCAATGCTCAAAGTCCATTATAATCGTACTATTAATGACAGCTTCATTTACTAGTAATAAGTACCCTAATAATAATTTATATTAAAAAAACCAGTTTACAAATATCCGTCATTCTGGATCCTTTTTTTATTTTAAGATACCTTTGTACATATATTATGCATTAAAAAATAAAAATATACCATATACGAGTAGGTAATTCAGATTAGAGTTTTGATAATGATTTTAAAATTTCAAATATTAAGTAATATGTATAACTTGACACTAAATTGGCTAAATGTTCAAAATTTCAGTCAAAAAGACCAAAATAAATCAATTTTTTTGTCAAAAAAACTGCAAATCTTTGAATAAATTAGCCTAAAATTCTTAGATTAGACAAATTTGATCCTCAAATTTGGATTTTGTGAAAAGTTTTGGGTAATTTTTGACAATTGTAAGCAAAATTTTATATTTTTAGAAATTTCAAATTTCAAAATTTCGTACATTTAAGATTTCAAAATCCATTTCAAGCCATCCAGCTGATATTTTGTCAAAATTTCCAAAATTTAAATTGTATTAGTTACAAGGCCACGAAGAAAGCTTCAAATTTACTTTTTAAGTTTAAAAAGGTGTAAAATTTGTCAAAAAAAACTTTTAAAAAGTTCTTGAAATGAAAGGTTTCCCTTTTTTATATACTCGTAGGTAAATAATACAAAAAATATTTTTAAAACCTAATATTTGTTCTTCTAAAGTACACTATAAGTATAAGAAAGTGATAGGAAATAAAGAAATAGTTAGATAATAATACATATTATTATGTAATAAAAATAGATTTCGAATCTGTTATTGATATTTAGTAGGACATTACCCGTCAGCCATCAGCTTAGCAAAATAAACTGAACAATTTATTTCTTTTTTTTTCTCAAACATTTTAACTGTATTTGTATATCTACCATAGTATAATAGGTAGGGTACTATACTCGTATTACGATGTAGTAGCAGTATTAAGTCTTATTCGAGTTCATCGAGGATTTTCGAGGAAAACAGACAGACAGACAGACATTGAAATTCAAAAGACAAGACAAGAAAAGGATATAGAGATATCTACATTTTTTTTCTACATTTATCCAGATTATTATTTGCTTTTTAACAACAAAAAAATAATGTACATCAACAGATTATTATCGGAATTCGAACCCTTTTTTTCAAGAAAAATCCATATCAAATCATACTTTCTTATCTCTCTCTCTATTACTTGTACTAATAAGGTAAAGAAATTGAAATAATCGTTGATAAACCATTTCATAAGCTCATTTTTAATTTGAAAGTATCCCTAATTATTGAAATTTTAGAAAAAAACTGGAAATTTCCTTTAATATCTAAACTACCCTGGTTGAAAATGCACACCTCTAGGCCAACTTTATATCTGTAATTATAAAGTCTTCAGAATTTTGTGTATGATATATCCCAAAATTTTGAATTCTATCCTCAAATTTGGTCAAAAATTTGGATTTTGTGCAAAATTGTGGGTAATTTTTAACAATTGTAAGCAAAATTTTATATTTTTAGAGCTCAAAATTTCGTAAATTTAAGATTTCCAAATATTGCAAAATAATGGATAATTGTTTAATAGAAACTCAATTTGAAGTCAACAAGCCAACATTTTTGTCAAAATTTTCAAAATTTAAATGAAATTAGTTTCTTTGCGTTGCTGCTGAGGAGGAGATTTTCAAAATTAAGAAATTTTTGCATAAAATTGACTTTCAGAAGTCACTAAAATCTCCAAAGCTGTATGAATATAGTGCTAGCAAACTATACGAGTAAAATCACGAGATTTCTAACGAAATTCTGCTTTACCCTCTCATCAGAATTTGCAACCAAAAATTTGCATTTTTTCAAAAATTCGAAAATTTCAGCTCAATTAATTGAGTGGGGTACCTATATACAGATATGTGATACGAGCTAATTATTTATTAAACTAGATATTAGATACTTTATACCTAGATACTTACGATTAGGTAGATATATACAGAATACAGATACTTTAGACTTGTGTTTAATTTCATCTCAATTTTTGGCTGAATTTACCCTTATATTTTGGTCTAATTCTACCCCTGTATGAAATTAATCCAAAATATTTTTAGTTTAGTATTTGCTAGGTTAGGTTAGGCTAAGATTTTAAAGAATTTTATGTTAATTTCATACTCGTACAGAGATAAAGTTGGTCATAAATATAGGAGTAAATCAACCAAAATAGGGCTGAGAATAAATCAAATCAGAGCTGATACATTTATAAGAGAATTGGACTTTGTTTTGATCAAATCATGAAAAATATTTCCCTTACGTGGGATTTCCTTCTGCTCCACGTTCTGGAAAAATTCATCATTTATCCTTATAAGTATAAGCATAAGCTTAAGTATCTGTATTTACAGTAGAATAGAACCTAACTGGATTTATAAAGTATCAATCTAATCAGAAATAAAAGGCATTTTTTTCCTATACCATCCAGCCAGCTAAAAAAACAGACAGTTCATAAGGGACTTGATCCAATTAAACTTTCCCCTACTTTCACTTGGCACAAAAAAGTCAAAACAAACTTTTTCAAACACTTGCAAGTTATAAGTATAAATAGTTATATAAAGCCTATAGTAGTAAGTGTAAATTAGTCAAGCTTATTTAATGGTTTTATAAGAAAAAAAAGTCACTTTTTTGCACAAAAAAAAGTCAAAATACACTAATTTCCAGCCATATGTAAGTCTACACATTTCATAGACTCTTATGGTTGTGAAAAAAATTGTTAAAATAAGCAGACAAAACATAAAAAGCCTGGCAAAATCGACCTAGAAAAATTTAATAAAATAAAAGTTAAGCTTATAAGCATACACTGACTTTGTCTCATAAATTGCTCGTCTTAAACCCTCTGAAAAGTTGCAAATTTCAGGGCCAATTTTCCCCCAAGTTTTCCTCATTTAATTAGCATAATAAAGTAAATCTTTAAAAATAATTTAATAAAAGTCTTAAACACAAAATCCAACACTTTGAACAAAAAAATCTTTGCCAATTTTGGCCTTAAATTGAAATAAATTGAACTTTTGACCTTCTAGAAAGCAGGCAAAATTCTGCTATTTTTTCAATAAATCAAAATTTGAGATATTTTGAGTTATTTTAAAAAGGGTCTTATGTCTATTCTTTGGTTTAAAAGTCATTTCAGGGGGAAATTTTACATGCAAATTGGTCTGATTTTGAGTTTTGAAGTTTTCCAGGATACCTTTTTCTACCGATTTCTACCTATTTTTTCCAATAAAATGCCCAATTTCCAGTGAAATTAAGTCAATGATATATACTTGTATTTCAAAAACTAACACAAATTTTTCATTTAAATTGGTCTGATCTTGAGTTTTGAAGCTTTCCAGGATACTTTATTCTACCGAATTATACCGCAATTTCCAGTGAAATTGAGTCAATGAAAAATTTCAAAAACTAATTACAAATCTGTAGTATTTATTTGTCTTTAGTAGTGATTAGTACCCTACCCTACCCTACTAATTGACAGACAGACATGACAAGCTCTACTATTTAAATATTAAACGAGCTAAAAAATCCCCTTAGCTGATACGAGTAGTCCATGTTTCTCTTTTTATTTCTGGTTTTTACGACAAAATTTCCAAATTTCCACCTTTTAAATATTTTGTATTTTGTAGTCTAAAAGGCCCTAATAAGTATTTTGTAGAACTTTTTATAGTATCTAGTACCCTAGTAGTAGAATTCACTTTCAGTCAATTTAATATAATGAAATAAAAGTAGACAAAATAAAATTTAAGAGCAAGGACCAACATCAACTGCATCATTTCCACATAAAAATGGTCCATTAGTCTATATACTACTGTTCTGGTTGTACATAATATGTAGAGTACTATACCAGGAATTTTGTAAATTTTGCAAATGATTTACATTTACTGTACAAAATTGAATTTTTTACTTCAAAGTCTCAAAAATTCTGTATACTTTATGTAGTAGTAGTAGAAGTAGTAGTAGTAGTAGGTACTTATAAGGAATTGACATGAAGCAATTTGAGTTTTTGAGACTTTTGAGAATCTCTGATTTAATTTCAGGTTTTTCATGTTCGAACAAATGTATTCTATTTCGAGTGTTATATTTAATATTTAATAATATGGTGAAAGTCAAATGTGAAGGTGAAAGGTGACAAGTGTCATGTTTTTAACAACTTGTGTACAGGGTTTCTCAATATCATGGCCACAAGCACAAGACCAACTTATAATAAATTTTTTCAATTTTTCGTGTAGAAGACTCATATTCGGATATAAAATACTAAATTTTTGGTCATTTATGGAATTTTTTATGGAAAATTTAAAATCGAAATACCTACAAAGTACTACATTGGATACTAGTGGATGTCTAATTAAAAATTTTGATTTTTTTGCCAATTCTAGCAATAAGTTAAGGGTCTCAAAATTTCAGATTCCTGAGATTTTCTTTAAAAAAATAAGCAAGAAATGATATTTTGCAAAAACCCTGTACATGTTCATATAACTAGATAAATATTCGAGTGTGCAGAATTCAGTTAGTAGTAGAATCTGAAATAAAATCTCATTTGTCAAACTCAAACCTGTAATTTGAAAGTGTCAAATTAGACCAATCATATTTTATGTAAGTACAGTATTACTATGAAAAATATTTGAAAAACTGTATTTTTGATTAGGGTACCGTTACACTTGAATCTCTTAGAAAATTAAGTAAAGATCGTATTATGTAATAATAACAACTAGGTATTGAATAATATAGACAAATAGTAATTATAAAAAATGTAAATCAAATGACTTAAATTTTGAATTTTTGCTTATAATCGTATCTTAAAGGAGATATTTTGGCTATAATGAGCCTTCTGGCCATTTTATGAGGTTTAACATTGTAAGGCCGAAGAAATCCTTAAAGTATAATTAATAGGTAATCAAGCTCACGTTTGTAGTTTAAATATTCCAAAATATTTCCAAAATTTTCGCCTTTTTAGAATATGAAACCCGCCTTATTATCAATAGAACTCGTCTATCTAGTCTAAAAATATTTACATCTTTATGAAATGGTCATAAAGACCATTTCTTTCACAAAATTTTTGAATTCTCCTGCCTTAAATATGAGCTAGGAGCTAAGGAATAAGGCTTTATATATGTGCCAAGTTTGGCTTAATTATATCAAAAATTAGTGCGAATATTCAAATCTCAAAATCCAATTATATTTCGAGAACCCTATCTACTTTACTTACCAAGATAAGTAGATAAAAACTATTTAGATTTCTTATCAACTTAAAGATTCATGTATCTAGGTATTCTAATCTCAATTTTCAATTAGAAATCATCGTGTAAGTCCATTATTACATTAAATCTAGCTAGGATTTAAGAAATAAGAATACTACTATTAAAGTGCTGTATATGTATGTAGTACTTAATTCAATTAAATTATAAATGTAAGTAAAAGCAAAGCAAAGGAAGGGGTTTTGGAAAAGCAAATTGAAAATATTTTTAGAAATGTCTCTCGGAGAATTTTGTATTAGATTAACCGAAGGACTCGTCGGCCTACTTTAATCCACATTTTATTCTACTTTATTTTATTTTACTTTTCTTTACAGAACAACCAACCAGCCGAGCCAGTACCCTATACTTTACTTTGAAAATTTGTCTAGAATCTAGAGAGAATTATTTAATTAGCAGATTCACTTATTTGAACTATACTGATAGATACTACAAGTACAAGCTCTAGAACTCTAGATCTATATAGGACATTCCACACTCTTAATACTTAATTCTAATTTAAAACTAAAAGTTTAAATGTAATCTTGAGGAGCTTAAAAACTGATTTTAAACCCACATACACAAACTAGTTTGTACCTACTACTGGTATACTTAAAACCAAGAATCTAAAATAGGTATGAGCAAATTACTTGTGAGATTTCAACCTAAAAAACCCTCAGCTCAAATTAAATTAAATTAAATAAAATTGTTTAATTTTAATTTCTCAGGCCCTTAAAGGCTTAAAGGACAATACCTACTGTCTTAAAAGACTTTATGGGCTGCCTTTTTGAAAGGGTTTAAACAGATTCTAAGCCAATTTTGTCAAAAAATTCAACACAATGGATCTAATTCGAAGGTTCTAGGGTAATTTGGGATATTTTAAAGCGCCAAATTGAATTTTAGCTTTAATTAATATTTTGAATGACCTTTTATGACCTTTATTGACAGTTATTGACAGGGCAATAATTGACAGAGTTTATAATTTATTTATAAAAGCTTAAAAAAGAGAGGTAAATTTGAAACATGCCTACTTATAATTCATTAATTTAGGCAAAAACGTTTATTTTTATATAATTAGTTTACTAAATTCTGCTCAATATTTAAATTTCCTATATCAGAAAATAGTCCTTTGGAACTAGAGCGCTCAATTTCAAAAAACTAAAAAAAAAAATTTGACTTAAAAAGTCTTTAAAAACTGCTGGATTTATTAGATTTGGACATTTTCCGAGTTGACAAAATGACCTATACTATAAGAATCCATGGCATATTTCACCAAATTTATATTCACCCGAGGTTTGTCACCGGATGTTATTCACCCGGATTATACTCACCCGTGTCTGTTTGTCGCCAGGATTATATTCACCCGTGTCTGTTTGTCGCCAGGATTTTTCTCACCCGTGTCTGTTTGTCGCCCGGATTTTTCTCACCCTGAAGTTCTAAGTTTCTTTCTCGATTAGATATTAGGTTTGCTGATTATCATTCTTAAAT
>JAQIXA010005018.1:0-10129 GCA_034699045.1 Nanhermannia cf. coronata Gr-Ori-00579 | reverse complement strand
AAGTTAAACAAGATACTAGAATACTTATATGGGTACTTATAGGTAATCGACTATGGGGAGTCGATTGAGACTAATTTTAAACCTCTCAGATTACCCCATCATAGTTTATTAAAAAAAATAGGTACATATTAATACTTATATTTTATTTCAGGTTACTTTACTTACATTATATAGTACCTACACCTACTACTGTATAAGTTCCTAACTTACCCTACAATTTCAAGTAGTAGGTAATTCTTTAAAATTACTATTTAAATGGAGAAAGTACTTTATATGTCTAATTCTAGAACTTGAATTATTCTATTACACAATTATTCAATTACCATGTGGTATTGTGTATACTTACTGTATTAACTCAAGATCAATAAATGCTCCTACTATTCTTGACATTAATGCTAAGTTACCTATAATTTGTATTTTATATCTCTTATAGATTTTAGTGTATATAAGACATAATGAACATATGAAACTACAGTATTAGTAAATCTAGTATCTTCAGTATATGGTAGTCATCTTATAATCTATCACAGTACACTATAAATGCATTTATTTTAAAGTCTATTTGTTTGGCAAAGTGAAATTTTGGCTCACTGTTATTATTTTGTGGGATTACATCGGGATTCTAGTCATAAAATGTAATGAAATGAGAGAAAATAATCATATTATACAACAATCCTATAAAGTTACTACTATAGTATATTTGAGTATCATTGACACGACTTTCTCTTCTACTATCTCTTCCTTGTAATACCTACTTATAGGCATTATTGACTTGCATTAATTGCATTAATTATAAATAGCTTAGTGTCCATAATATCATCTGTTTGCCAGGATTCTTGGCCCATTCAAATCGACCGAGATATTCAATCAATTTTCAAATTCCTACAAATATTTCGAAAAAACTTTGAAAAAACTTTCTCCAAATATAAGAATATTGGTAATTGGTATTGGTAGGTGCGGTAGGTAGCTTATATACCCTACAATCAAAAGATATGTAGGTAATTTTATTCTGACTTATGTAGATTGCTATTTTATATTATTTAACCACAAATATATGATAGGGTCGGTAGTAGGTACCGACTCGGTACCTACTACTTTAGGTTTTTATTTTTATTAGACTCTGAATCTGAAAGTGTAAATATAAACAGAACTATCTGTATTAGGTATAGTAGCTAGATATTTATAAAATTATGCCTATTTAACTAATCAAGTTAAGTTGGGAAAAGAAAACTCAATTTTGTTGAACAAATATTTCTCCAGAATTATCATTAAAATTCTATGTTTATTCAAATTCTCTCGAATTTTCAATTTTAAAGGCCAAAGGCTAGATAAAATATGGGTATTGATTAATTGGAAATTGGAGTTATGTTACGAGTATATTATAAGTTATGAACAAACCTGACTTAGCAGATACGGTTATTTGACAAGGTAAATGAACTGAGAAGCCTTTATATTTTATAGCCCAATACATAACGATAGGTAAGGTACTTACCTAATATATACCTACTATCACATTCCATCTTAAGATTAATCTTAAAAGTAAACTCATAAAATGAAAATAAATTTCAAATAAAATAACTCATCTACAAATTGCTTCCAAAGGGGATCGAATCGTATCCAAGTCTTTTAGATTACTCAAAAATCGAACCATGCCATGAGAGGATCTTAAATCATTTACAAATCGAATATAGGTAGGTAGTAAAGGTATACCCTACTAAACATATATATGTTGGGATTCTATATTTGCACTAATACTCCGTATATCTTTTATAGTATCTACAGATATTCTGTACTTAACATTACATAGATAGATAGCTAGGTATAATACTTATTAAATGGTTCTTGTTCTTATGCATGTATCTTAATTAGGTACATATCTTGAAGGATTTATAAGTATAACAATCTTGACAATCTTGAGGTAATTGGAAATAATTGTCGAATTTTAAACAAATTATCGATACCTACAAGTAGTTATCAATCTAATCTATTCTATACTGCTTATCTTTAGTTGTACATGAATGGAGTACTCACTATGCCCTTTAACTTTCTAACTATCATTTCCTAGCTATATTGTAAAAGATACTTGTAACTTATATCATGTAGATGATTTATTATCGATGTAATTCAATATGATAGAGAATCTCGAGATTAAAGTAAACTAGGATAGTAGGTACTTTCAAAATTTGAAATAAAATAACTTACTTTCCCCCTTACTTTCCAAAACTCGAAATACTAGAATACCTTAGTACCCTACTTTAGGTAGGTCATAGACTATGCTATAGACTAAGGTATTACTTAGAATACCTACATGAAATTGATACAAAAAATGAAAAATCGCTTTTTACAAAAAAGTTAAACCTGCTGTTTGTATGTAAGTGGATAGTAGACTTTTCATTTGCTACTGCCGACATGTTATTTTGTCCTTAACGGATGGGTAATTAAGTGATGAATGAAGATAGATTGCGAATCAAATGCAATTAGATAAATTTCTTCAAATTGAGCTTAAAAACTCATACCTATAGTAATGCTGATACTGAAAGTGCTTTCTTTAGCAATAGGTATCTGTACCTACTTTAATAATCTCCTTAAACACTTGAAAAATTCTTACCAACAACTGTAATTGGCTGCTGCACAAGCTGATATCGGGACACAAATGCCCGTGACTGTAAAATTAGATTAGGTTATTATTGAAATTGGGTTACTTTTATCAAAATTTTTAAACTACGATATAGTAAGGTTCTTACCAGCCAAATCAGCAGCCGCCAAATTAAGTAGGATGTGATTTCTAACCTGATTTTCATAAAGTTAGTTATTATAGACAATTCCTATGTAAAGTTATATACATAGATACTTTGATTTTAAAATAGACAAACCGGAAGTGCTCTAGAACGACCGCCAGTTCCAGAACAGAGAGCTGCGAGTAGAAAAATATTTCCAAAAACGCCAACAACGAAGACAAAAGAGTACCCTATGACTGATTAAGGCAAAATTTACAATTAAATACTGATAGAATAGAATACTTTTTCTTGTATAAAATACTAGGTAATGTACTTACCCAGTAAAACCCATAAATGTGATCCTTCCACAAAACCATGGTCAACCGTCCAATCATTGAAATCATCCACGTCTGTGTCATTCTCAAGCCAATTGATAGGACTCGTTGAAATTATAGAATTACTCGAGGACCACATGGACATGAATTGTTGAAAATAATCATCATATTCATCACTAACACTACTGATATCTAAACCAGCCCTGCTGGATTCGTCAATTTGATTTACATTTTTATTTAATAGGTTTGAAGTAATTGGCCAAGTTAAATTTCCCGAGGTCAAATTTGTAATATTATTATTCTCATTTCCTCGAAATCCAAATCCAAGGGAGAATGAGGAATTCTCACCTTGCATCCTCTAGTATCTATTTGATTGTATAAGTAGTTGTAGTAGTAGTAGTTGGTGGATTTTAATGACAAATAGTTCATTTCTTTTTGCCCATTTCCAGAGCACTAGGGTTTTAATTTCATTTCCTTGAGATCAAAGGTCTTGTGTTGTTATGTTTGGTACTTATGGTTTTTTTACCATATCATGCTCTTGTCCTTGTCCTGTCTAGACTTTGAAAAATCAAGTCCGACCATCAACCCCGCTGTTATTTTTATTTCATTGTAGTTTTTTTAATTTAGAATCCTCGTATTCCGGTTTTCTCCTGTTTTCTAGTTTACAACGTTAGTAGGTAAACATACACAGTACGAGTATACAGAACAAGTATCAGTATGAACAAAGTTATTCACATAAAGTTGATGCAAAATCTCATATTTTCCAGAATTCTCCAAAATCCTGCAAGATAAATTGAAAGAAATAAAGATTGTAATTTATTATATTTAATGAGACTACCTACTAGGTTATTAGACCAAGAATATGAATGGCCTATAAATTTCTTACCTTCTGCTGTAAGAGACTTATAGGAGCCACTCTTAAGATATGTGAAAATGTCAAGATTATAACTATCTTGGTCGTTAGTTCGAAATTTGTGACCTGATGGCAAAAAAGGGGCCATTTCCAGAATTTCAAAAGTCTGAATTAAACTACAATGTACCTAGATTATTTTAGATTTCTGAAATTTTAGAGATTTTGCAAATTCTGATTGACTGGAAATGCTAGTTCTGATTCTAGAAGTCTGAAATTTCCAAAAATTGTCCAACCTAAATATAAAAATGTACAAAAGTCCCCTTTTCTCATTCACTATAATATTTGCAGTGTAGATACTAAGGATAATAGCAGTTTATAGTAAGATCTTTCTCCAGCTTTTACTTTTACTTTCTCCATATATGAATGGTATAAATATAAGGGATTGGACTTTCTCCTAATGTGTTTCGTCGGGAGAATATTATTTCCTTTACTCTTGTACAAGTAAATAATGACAATTTATTATTTACCCAGACCTGAGTAAATTAATCCTATGCCTATACCTAACGCTAATGGCTTTATTATCTCAAATGGTAGGTACTATTATACATAATATTGTAAGATTGTATTCTATAGGTGTAACCGTTTTGCACGAGATTAAGGTACCAAGGTATATTAATCAAAATTATGATATTTAGAATTTGAGATATTTTACAACACGATCGCTAATGCTTTAGAAATCTAAATCTTATAGACATTCACTGAAATAAGTTGAAATTTCGATATTTGGTGTCATTTCATAATCTAATTTGTAATTATGTATTTCGATTTGAACATTAAAAGTACCCTACAGATTTTGAGATTGTGATAGAAATATCGAATTGAATTTTGCTTTGCTACTAATACCAAAAGAATGACAGATACCTCAAATATTACCAACAAAATCTCTGATATTTTCCAAGCTAAAATAGAAAAATTCTTGCTAGGTGCTTACTAATTACATAATATAAAAATTAAATTTCAAGGTCAAGATTACAATATATACCAGTAAATTTGCAAGACTTATTTGAGCAAAAAAACTGCAAAAATGCATCCTCGGTTTTCTGAATAGATACCTAGATACTATTAATTTAACTGTTTTTGTCTAGTTGATAAAAAAAGTCCTTTCTCAACTTTAATAACTTTATACTTCCTTTCTTCTACAATATCCCAATAGGGTCATTAAAATTCCAGCAGTTATACAGATAGAGTGAAATGAAATAAAGGAGAGATGAGATAATAAAATATAAAAAAAGTTGAAATGAAATTAAGTTGGAAAATACAACATAAAATCTACTACTATTGCTAAATTCCCTCAAAAAAGCTCGAATTTCATAATTAAATTATGTAGTTGGTTTTTGTCTATCTAGTAGAAACAGACGATTATTAAAAGGTCCTTTTTTATACAGAATATTAGGGCTAAAAATGCATACATAGACCTTGTAAAAATATTTTTTTCGCAATATTTCGCTTCTCTGTGGTCTATGAATATACATGTGCAAATTTCAAAATATTCCTAGAGAAATACTGCTATGTATAAAAGTCTATTTTAACAATTTACTACTTTTCTCATGTCTTTCATGTAGGATTTTATTATTCTCCAGGTAAAAGTAAACCTCATTTCTCTATAATACTCCGTAGATATGTAGTATAATTTCCACTTGATAATAAATGAATAAAGTATTTCCCAAGATTGAATTTTACCAGTTTCACATCGAGAAAGTAAGGTAAAAAAAATACGATGGTTTAGGTTGAATAATAAATTACCAAACCAAGTGAAAGAAATTGCATTTGATTTCATATCGTAGGAATTTTGTGGAAAAAAGTTAAACTTTAGGATTAGGTATGTAGGACTCATAAGTCAGTCTCTCTTTGAGTCTGCTGTTTATTAATTCTATAAATTACCCCTTGTTTTCTGCTATTAAAAGACATGCTTTTGTCATATAGTAAGTACATAATACAGTATGTACATGTATTTATATACTGTGGGTGTAGATATCACCAGAAATAAGTTCAGAATTTTCTAGAAAAATTTCAGTAATACTAATATTATAGAGAAAGTATTTTAGAAAATGTAAAATTTGACAAAAATACTACCCTACTACTGTGATCGTAAGAATTCTACTCGTATTTATAATCTAGTCATTTCTATTTCCGATATAATTAAAAACTTCTATAAATTAAAATGGTATATGCTATACCTGCACTATTAGAGGTTAAGATAGACATAATATGATTGAAATCTACTTTTTCAAACCCTGATTTTTCTAGCAAGTAGCCCTAAAATGTCTGAAATGTCTCGAAATTGAAGAAACTTGTTCACTGATTTAAAGATTATTTTGAGAAATAATCTTTTAAAAGTGAATTAAATTCTAATGAATATTTGCTGACTACTCGTATAAGTAATTTAAAGCTCAAATTCTTATACAGCAAAATTTCTCTATAAAGGCACCCCCAGGAAAGAAATCAGCAGTACGTTTGTTAGTAGTCTAGTTAGGACAAATTAATTTGTGTCCTTATGAGAAAATGTACCAATTACAATAATAGAAAATACCTACTGTCCTTATATGTATAAAGACTTCATTGTACTTACTATAGTACCTAGTGACTGACTAATAGTGTCAGTATATCACTACCCTTTATTAAAGGCTTTTAAAGGGTAAGAATTATTAGTTTTAAATACAGATATGTATGCATTATAAAGAACTTGGAAGAAACTCCAAATTCTCGAAATCTTCAATTTAGTCTTCAAAAACAGGATTTAATTCTCATTCTCAACTCCTCCTTAACCTAGTATTATATTACGTACGCGTAGCTGGCTCATTTTTTTTATAAAAAAAGCTTAGCTTCATAATATCTACATATTTGCATATATGGAAAGCTCACATTGCCTATTTAAAAAAATTAGATTTAAAATATTTCACCAATCCATAATATTGGATTGTAAGTACAAGATAGTTTGGTTTGGAAATCCTTTCAATTCCAATGTATCCGTACAAAGTTTGGTCTAAATCCATTAGGAAAAATTCATACAATCCCAACATTTTATTAAGACATTTAAAATTCAGTCAAATTTAAATTTCTTATACTATTATCAATGTCTCAGTCAGAAACACACTTAAGATTACAGATTAGCTCATAAGTAGAAGGGTACTTACGATTAATGTACATTAAGGCCGAAAATAATCTAAGGTTTTCTGAGAAATCTTTGTCTTGTCTCATTTAAATTACACTTTTTATACAAATCTATATGATAGTAATAGTACTAGTACCAGTATTTGAAGCACATGCATTATGTATTAAAAAACTTCACATTTTTTATGACGGGTCTTTATGTGTGTCATATAAATGTGCGCTCATTATTTGCCCACATAAATGAGAATTTTGCTCGACTTGCTTTTCTATAAGACAGGATAGAAGGCAAGGACAAGTAATAGTTAATAGCTGATCCTGTTCGCCTTTATTTGCTTGTTTTTTTTACTTATTTTTAGGGCTTTTTTCGGTGAACTTTGTCATTAGTCATACTCGTTTTTTATTAAAAGTCTAAAGAAAAAGTACCATTATACCGATAGTACTTTGTACTCTCACAATGTACTCTATGTGTGTAAGGTATTCAAAAAAAAGAAGAAAAAAACACATTTGTTTGCACCGAATTTCGAATAAGATAAAGTTCATGGGTATGAATGATCATGATGAAAGTTGTCAAGTGAAATGAGACACGAAGAAAGCAAAAAATATTCTGACTACATAAGCATAGTATCTGTATTATGACCTTGACTATTGCACTTTTTAGATGGGTCTTTTTAGTTTCTTCTAAAAAAGCAAAAATAACTAACCTAAGAGTATATACTATTCGTAGCAGTCAGCAGTATTTTACCTACAGAGAGACATATGAAACTTTCTTATTAAAATGTACATTTTTGTTTAGAATTTCAAAAGCTGTAAGCTCAACTTTATGATCTATAGTCTATTTCTAAACTTTAAAGAGGAACAAAATTCATGTGAAATCGATACTTTCCTGTCGGTTAGACAGATCTTGATAAATCGCAAAAATTCTACTACCAGTACCATCATACATTACTTTTATGTATATAAACTGTATATAGGTACTTAGTTAGTCAAAATAGGTACATAATTATTTCCAAGAAAATGAATTTGTTTGAAGGTTCTTCAATAACTTTCAAAATTCAATTGTACAACTATCCTTAGAACCCTACCTATATAATAGGGTACTACACTACGAAAAGAATACGATACATTATTATTAGGTAACTTTAGAACCTTTTTTTTGTGAAACTTGACACGATGATATTTTAAACTTTTAAATTTGACTGATACATTTTGTCAAAGTAAGTTTAAAATTAGAAAGCTTATTCAAGTTTTAAAGCTAAACTACACCAGGATTTCAATTTGAAGAAATTTTTTTCAGTTTGCATTCACAATGATAAGATATTCTATGGGTATTCTTAAGATTCTTGAGAATTTTTTAAAAGAAATAATTCTATCTACTGTACTTACGAGTATACAGATATTCCAAGAAAGAAAGAATAAAAAATTTAAAATTTCATCTTAAAATGTATTCATTAAAAGTTATAATCTTGAACTCTCGAGACTAAAAACTTTTACCAGTATACTCGTAGGTAATTCTTATATCCGCTATACACTACACCTATATAAGTAGTTGTTTAACTTTTTGCTTTTTAAAAATATCCTCACACTTTTTGTTAAAAACTTTAGCTAATTAGACAAAAAGTTCTTTAATAATTAATAAGATAAACTTGAATATGAATCTTAAGAATATTTCTATCATAGTTATGAATTTATGATCCTTTCAATATGAAAATTCTACTAAAAATCTCGTTTAGTTACAATTCAGCTCAAGTTCATTAAATTTTTCTTTAAAAAAGTACAAAAAAGGATGTTTTTTTTCTAAAGAATTGTTCAAAAATTGATTTACTCTTGTGCTAATACTACGTAAGTACTTATCTTTTATATGTACCCTACATATATAGGTGCCTATATTTATAAAAAAAAAGTTGGAGAAAGCAACAGGTTTAGATCAAAATCAAAATCAATTTACAAAAATTTTAATTTGAAAACTTCAAAGAAATCTTATTTCTCAACATTTCTTCAAATTATTCTAAATACTTATAAGTTCCTCGTACTCGTATATCTGGAGTAACAAATTCTTATTCATTACTATAGACTACTACTACTAGTAGTTAATTTAAAAAATAAGTAAATGAATAGGTAGTATACTAATAGTGTTGTGCTAGTCAAAATTACAAGTATTTTGACGTAGGTATTTAGAAAGCATTCAATTAATAAAAAGCTTTCAGGGCAAATTAAACAACTTTTTTTCCTACAAAAGTTATGAATAAATATTTACATATAATTTACCATCTCGATTTCTACATGATATGATATGAGCATAAGATATGATGAAATTTAAATACATATTTACGAATTCAAATCTCAGATTCTCTGATTCTACACTACTATACTGTATGTTCATATTTCTCAAAATATCAGGTAATTTAAATACCTAGATTCTTTGATAGCAAATGCTTATTCAAACAAATTGAAGGATATAATTTACATACATACTGATAAAAGTACCCTACCTATTTTGTACTAGTACCTACTACCTACAAGCAAATAAGCAAATAAAATATCTTTCTCGACTCGAGAAACTAGAGAAAGTTTAATTCATGTAGGTATTTCAAATTTCAAAGGTCCCATTAGTAAATAGATCCTGTTCTATCAGTATACCTACCTACTATATGATTCAAAAGCATTTATTTTTTAAAAATCTGTCTAAAAGAATCAAAGATATAAACATACCTAAGTAAAATTTTACTAAAAAGGTAAGTATTAGGTAGGGTATATTAATACCTATTAGGTACCTATGTAGTGTACATATTGGTATAGGTATCTACAAGATATTAATACCATACTCTACAGAGAATCCGCCAAGATAGAATGAAAGAATTTAAATTAAGATTAATTAAAGAGCTTTTGAACTATAATTACGAAACTTTGTACTGTGAGACTACTGACATATATATTTAATAAAAATCTTTAGTTGACCTCTTAGCATCAACCATGGCTCCTCCAGTGACCCCCCAAGTGGAGGCTACCGTTTTTGACTTGTCCAAACTTAAATACAGTTATAGCCAAATAATTAA
>JAQIXA010005017.1:0-10130 GCA_034699045.1 Nanhermannia cf. coronata Gr-Ori-00579 | reverse complement strand
AACTAGACCCTATAAGGGTCCTTCATACCAAATTTGGTTAAAATCGGTCAAGTAGTTTTCGAGTTATGCCGCGAACAGACGGACAGACAAACGGACAAAGTGAAAGCAAAGTTGAATAGTAAGTACTCGCTTCGCTCGCCCAATCAAAAAAGGGATAAAAGGGGATAATGCAAATTATACCTATCTTAATTTTTTGTAATATTTTTGAGTTAATATCTGTTTAAGGATTTTAATTGATATAAAAAAAAGTTTTCTTCTTAAGTAGATACGAGTAGATCCCTTTGCTTGTCTTATATGCAGGTACTTCAAACCTCTCTATATGTATGTACACTAGTATGTGGACTTATCTATCATCTTGAAGATAATAATAATAATAAAATAAGCAAACAAATCATTAAAGGAGGATTTTGGTACATGATTAAGTATGTATTTGATCTTTAGGACTCTAGGGCACCAACCAAATTGCAAAGGTCAATAGAAATAAATTTTGTTAAAATATTTATAAATGTTTAGTTTGTGGGTTTGTGGCATCAATCACATCTTAATTAAACAACATTGGTCTCTCAATTAGGCTCTTATAAGAACTCTATTACAGAATATTATAGTTATAATTTATTATTATCACAACCATTCATTATTTTATGTATTTATTTACGTATTTATTTATATAAATGAGTAGGGTAAATACCACAAGTACGGATATAAGGACCAAAGTTTGATCATTTCAAAGTCCTTAAAGTCAAATGCTAAGCAAATACATAAACTATATAATAATAGTTTTAGGTATTATATCAGTATAAGTGGGAGTTGGTTTAATAATTCTGTCTCTAAAATATTAAATTCTCCAAAGTTTGGATTTTAGATTTTGAATTTGAATTGATATTTGAGCTAAAATATCAGAGTAGTAAATAAAGTCTGGTTTCTGCTCGAAATTCTAATAAATATAAATGGGTGACAGAAAACAAAAGGTTCTCAAAATATCTGGGTTGAATTATTGAATTCAAGTGGATTTTGAACCCTTTTTACCAAGAATACCAAAAGAGTCTTGAATTTTGGAAATCTGGAACTAACCAACTGGAAATAAAGGCAAATGAACTTTAAACTAAAACCAAAATAATACCTACAGACTACTATAGTATATGGTCTTGTACATCTGCGAAATGCAAAATTTAAACTACAGAGTATAGTGAAGTTCAAGTCAAGATTCAAGATCTTTCTCAGGATCAGAGTAAAATCCAGAATTAGATCTATTTATAAAAGTCAAATTTAACCCATTTTCTTGAGTATTTTTAGTTTCACGGGTAATTGGCATAAGAAAAATCCTCAGAATTACACACAAGTAGATGCTCAAGAAATGAAAAATTAACCCAAATTTTGAAATTCAAAAGTGTGAGAAAAGTTTAAAGAGAAAGAAAGTATAGGTAGGTACTTAGGCTAAGGATCTTGTAAGATAGGCACATACTTTTAATTCATTTTCCTTCAAAATTTCAAAATTTACTTAAATTGTCTCGGTCATGCAGTTTAAATAGGTATCCAAGTTATAATTGGCTTAAACTTAAAGTTAATTACCTATCTATCTTGACCATTTATTAAGTACAAAGTATATCATAGTATGAATAGGCAGGGCTAACAAATATATAAATCTTGATAAATCCAAGAAAATTAATCAATCTACAAAAACAATCGGCATGTTTCAGGTCATAAACAGGTGAATGGATTGTAATTTTTTTGAAATTTATGATTCTTAACATTTTTAGCTAATCAAGCTAAAGTGCTCGAGTGATAGTTTTTTGAATACTAGGACAATTTGGGTACAGACACTTGAAAATAGAAAATAGAAAATAGAAAATATGAGCAAATAAGTTGTAATTTAAGAAATTGTAGGTGAATTGCAAAAAAGTTAAGTAGAAGTAGGTATAGTACCTACTTATATAAAATAATTTTTAATGGAATGGAATCCAAAGCTAAAGCTAAAGCTAAAATTTGTGATTTTGAAATTTTTTATTTTTATATACGAATAGTAGATAGGTACCTACTTTTAATACTTGAGAAATTTCATTTGTAAAGTGTAGAATTTTAAAAATTCACTTATTTTGATCCTCTGTATACTTACTACACTACAGTTATTAGAGTAGGTTCCTACTCAAGTATTCTACGAACCAAAATAAATATGATTAATTCAAAGGGAAATAATGAAAGTCAGTTTCGTACACTGTACTCTATACTAGTAGAAATAACCCATGATGCTAATGCCCTGGGGACTTGAAATGATGAGATGATGATTATTATTATGAGACTTGTACTCGTACTGTACTTGTAGGAAATAAATTTTATTTTATTTTATTTTACTATAAACTTTAACTCAACTCTTCACCACACAATTCACCCCAAGACATAATTTCCAGAATTGAAATCTCATTTCTGTAGCATCAGAACCAGAACCAGAACCAGATCAGAGTTATTTACAAGGAAATGGGTTTAAATACTATAACATACATAAGTATTAGTAGGTACATACATGAGAGAATTGTTCAAACTTTTATGATTTAACTTTTACAAGTTTAGTTGTAAGAATATTTACTTAATACTGGTATTTAGTTTAGTTTTCAATTTGTATAAGGCAATTTTCTAAACTCTGTGTGGTCGAATTTATTATTCAAATTCACACGCAATTTCCAATTGGTTTTCATTTCATGATCAGAAACTAAAATAAGGAAAATTAATAATAAATGACCTTTTGACATTTGATCCAATTGTAATATGTCAAATTTTAAAATATATCGCAAAATTTGGTTAAATATGATCACCAGGTAAATAGACTATTTGTGTCTTAGGATTATTTTTTGACCTTTCTAAACATGCTTAATGCGTATACTTATATGCAAGATTCGATTTCAATTCAATCTTAATACTAATAGGATTTTATGAAAACCTGGATTTCAACCTTTTTACCAAAAAATTGTTTTTTTATGAATGTTGGATTGGAGTTGAATTTTTAGCTTTTAATCAGATATCCGAAATTCAGATTACAGTAAAAAGTTCAAGCATGGATAATATCTATGTAGTAGTTTAAGAAATATTTCTGGACTGGCATTATTAAATATTTGAGATAGAGTTTATGTGAAAGCTTTGAAATTGGACAATCAGATAATAAATTACTTCTAAATAAATTCATTTACATGTTATAGATACATACAGGTACTTGTATACTAAAACCATAAGTCTATTTATATTTCAAATTCACATGCCTAACCTAATACCTTATAAGTACAGGTTAGTAAAAGTACAGGTGGTATTTTGAAATTTTGAAATGTAAAATTTGCATTCAAAATAGTTTAAATTTTAATTAATTTCAAGCTCTCAAGCTCAAGGCTAAAGGAGGAACTTAATATGCATTAAGGTAAATAAGTAGTACATATCTTTACATTAATTTCCTAATATCAAATTACCAAGTATCTTAACTACTAGCACTGTACATCATATTAAAATATTTCTATTTATTATTTACACCAAGTCTAGACTATTCTATAAGCTATTCTAAGGTTGAATTTGAAATGGAACTTAAGAGTCACTTAAGTAATTGCGTCCTTTTATTATTAGATCCCATCGGTTTCTGAATTTGCTTTATCAAATTAAAATTATAATTAAAAATAGTGATAGACAACCTTAGGTTACTTGATTACAAATGTCAATTTTCAAGGGTATAATTTCTTAAAAAATACAATTAGAACTTCTAATTTAGAAGTAGGATTAGATTGTCATTATAAGCTTAAACCTGTATATGGCTTTTTATAGTAAAAAATAATTATTCTTGGGTAATACTAATATTTATTCATTTGAGGATTTGTCTAGACATTTAAGATTCTGTTGAATTCTGGACAGAATTGAAAGATATGGGTTAAATTATTCTGCAACTTAAACTTAAACTAATCTCTTGGGGTGGTAAGTACAGTATACTAATGGTGGTGCAAATTTTATATTTCAGACAAGGAAATGCTTTCAAAACCATGAAAATAAACCCAAAGATTCCAGATCTTCGGTTTTTAGCAAATAACTAGGTACATATACCTTCAATGCTTACAAGTAAACGCATCTTTATCAGAATAATTATTCAAAATTATGACTTCACCTAAGGTCCTATATGTAGACCTATCAATAAAAAATGGTCCAATATTGAATTGACAGTTTTTCAAATACTCCCTATTAGTTTTTCAAGATACTTTAACTCAAAGTTTAATTACTCTCATTAGAAATTATACAAAAAATTGTTCAAATTTTAATAACACTAGTTAATTCGTATTTATTTTCGCATTCAATTTTGAAAATTTTGAAGCTTTTTTCAAACAAATTAGTTTCAAAAATTATCAAGAAAACAATTTTTTAGGATATTTTCGATTTTTAAGTGTCTTTACTTGTTTCTTGGTCCACTTCCATTTAAGCTTTACCCTTAAGACCAGATGGGTTGAGTACAAGTAGAAAACCAACTTTTTATTTCCGTTGGTTTGGTTTGAATCAAGGCAAGGCAGGCTAGGAAATATTGGTATGTAAACAGTCTATAGGTAGTTTACAAAACCAACAAATTTTGAAAAAAACAAGAATAACCGCAAGGAACTGATTAAATAATTGATGATTTAAATCTTTGATACTTGGAAATTTCATTACTTTCCATCTATCTGTAGATCTTGTTTGACAGAAAGTTGAAGCAAATTAGAAATCCAATTTGTCTTAAAAAAGTGATTCAAATTAAATTTCTAATTAAACTTTTTCGAAACTTTTGCTAATTAAGGTAAATATTAAAATCTAATCAACTCGATCTACTTTTCTTTTCTTGTAAAACTTATACTACTAGTCTAGTCCTAGTATTAGATACCTAGTTATCAAAATAATCTTTATGATCAGCAATCTGTAAGGGACAAGTGTGTCATTTTTATGATATCTGTAAAAGCAGAAGAAAGTTTTCGTAAATTTCGAGCTCAGTTTTGTGACTTGAAGGTTTGAAAAAGTTATTTTTTCTTTTAACTCAACTTCTATTTGATTCATGTCTTAGATAGTACTATATAGTGCTAGTATGTACTACAATTGTACTATTCTGTAGAAATAATATTATTAGTACCCTACTTAACATTAGTAGAGTAGAATCCAAGATATGATAGCATTCAACTTATGACACTATTCCTGTCTTTTTATAGATAAAACTATTGCAATTTTTCTTAAATGTTTTTATACTCTACTCAATCTGTAAAAAAGTTACTTTGTACTACATACTGATACTATTTCGTAAGTAAGTAGGTAGGTAGGTACTAAAAATAATTTTATAGTAAGCTAAAATAAAAAGAAATTTCAAGATTGTAGGGTACTCAACAAATTGGTTATAGATACTTTAAAGAAAATCCACAGACACTTATCTTAGCTAAATTTGGGACATTTATATGAGAATTTTATTTCCATATTTAAAATCCCTAGTTAAGATTATGAAATAGCTAACAATAAGTATGTTTATTTTAGATTCCAACTGTTTTTATCGTTAGTACCCTACCTACAGCATCAAATTGTGCGAGCGAAGCGAGCACTTACTATTCAACTTTGCTTACACTTTGCCGTCTGTCTGTCTGTCTAGAGGATAAAATCAAAAACTACTCAACCGATTTTAACCAAATTTGGTATGAAGGACCCTTATAGGGTCTAGTTGTGCATGCTCAAAAACAATTCAAATTGCCCCACCCCTTGGGGTTGAGGGGACCCTTTAAGGGTTCCCCATGTTAATCAAATGGGAAAAATGAGGTTTAAGTGGCTATAGGGGTAATCGATGACGGAGATTCCGAATTTGACATCCATTTAATCAAAAAATTGACCTTTAACCCCGGAAAATGAGGCGCCATTTTATATCTTCATTGCTTTGCTCGAACAATTAATAATCAACTTCTAGTGAGTTGATTAAAGCCTAGATTTAAGATATAAAAATGTTATTTTCAATATAAAATTAATCAAATACGTATAGGTAGCTGGGTACTTAAAAAAGACACAATAAATAGAACAAAAATAGTACCCTATCTTTTTTTATCTACTACAAACTACATTGTTGGATGTAGGTTAAGCTGTGATATCAGTTTTTATATTCAGAAAAAGTTACCAAAATTTTTCAATTTTGTACCTAGATACCTACTTATCTGGATCTGGATTGAGAATTTGAAATTTTTTCAATTTACTAGTCCTAAAATAGAGCTTTACTTAAAAACCTTGCATTAATTCTGGAGAGCATTTCTTCCAAATCATTAGAATTAGTTTAATTGTTGGAAATTGTTTAATAAAATTTTTATTTTTAATTGCTAATTAAATACCCTACCTACATACAATATTTACCATTTTCTAATCATTCTCAACCCTCTTTAAATGTACCCAGGACCTAGTCCCATACTACAGATAGGTATTGATTCAATTTAAAAATTTTTGATTTTAGTTGTTGATCTTATACATTAGTATATCTTGTGTATATTTTAGCTATTTATGGTGTTTTTTCGTGGAAAGAAATCCATTTCCATTAGCTGAAACATCCCCTTAAAAAACAAGTAGATATACTAGACAATATTTTTTCTACCCCGATTTTTTATCCAGATATCTACTAGATCTATTTTGCTTATGTAGAATTATCTCCTCATATTATTCATAATTATCTAGAAAGCTTTTAGATTTATATTTTTTTTTCCTTCACGCGTTTTTAAACTCCCTTCGAACTTCATACAGTTTACTAAACTGTACATATACTATATGCTGATACTACTATATAAAGTACAGTGCTAATAGCAAAGACAGCAAAAAAATCTTAACTAAACAGAGATAGACTAATAAATTCCATAAATCATTTAGAAAAAGCTTTTAAAAAAACTTAAATCTCTCTACTTATAGTTTTTCCTGAGACTTTATATACACTGTACACATACAGTACATTACTCGAACATAGATACTTTATTCAAAATATAAATTCGATTTGCCACAAGTCAAATAATCTATAAACTTTTTTATTAAGATTATAAAAATTCGAATTTTAACTCTAAATATATAAACTTAAGCTTGAGCAAGTAGTTTAAGTACAGATAGTATGGATAAGTCTAGACATGACAAGTAAAGAGATTCTTTATTCAGTAAATTTTACTGAACCCCGGTTCAAAATCAACTTTACTGAATTAAGTTTCAATATTTATACAATTGAAAAGCATCAAGACGTAGATTTCACAAAAATTTGCAATTTTTTCAAAAATAAATACAATTTAATTAGAAATGTATTTTGAAAATTTTTGAAATTTTTGAAGCAAATTAGTGTTACTTTACTTGTCAGGTATATTTACGAGTATTTACTCTTCTAGTAGTAGTAAGATACTACTACTCTTGAGAAATCGAATTGTTAGATTTTAAATTCAATTCTAGGACAGAACCAGGGCAGTAAGACTCCAAGGACCAAATTTCGCTTTTTTTTTACTACACAATAACCAACTTACTTGGATATTTGAACCTCACATTTATAGTGTAGAGCCTAGTAAACTTTTAAACCATTTTACGAGCATTTTTATCCTTAAAAAAACCAGGATTTTATTTACCTAGACCTAGCTATTTTTCAAGTTTCTTTTAATACGTACTTACCTACTAGCTACGATTAGATCCAACCTACATTTTACATTTTGACTGTCTGTTTCCGTTTCATTTTTTCAATTTCAATCAATCGCTCTGATGCTTTTCAGCTAACTGAATTCCTTAAAGTTTCAAATACAAATTGTCAAAATCTCAATTCTATCAGTAATACGAGTATGTAAATACTAATGATAAGTATCTTCTTATTCATGTATCTACAATCACAATTCTCTAGATTTCCTCAATTCAAAATTCAAAATCCAAAATATCAAATTCTAATTACTCGTAGATACCTACTTTAAAAAATTTCGAAAAAGCAAAAATGCGTACTTACCTATAGATAGCTTAGCTTTGTTAGTATCTAGTGGTAGTACTACTACCTAGTTTATAGATAACTAAAAGATACAATCGTACCTACATATTTACGGATACTACATAATTCATGTGTGTATCTAAACTCATATATGTATGAGTATCAGTAGGGTATTCTAAACTACATACATATAATATAATATAACTGCTACATTTTAAATTTTTTTAGATTTAGACACCATATGCGAGACGGTTGAATGGAGATTGTTCTTTTCGATGATTCCCTAAGCCACCCATGGATTCGAAAATTGAAATATTATTCGGAGATTGCTCGAATTATTGCTCGAACTTAACACGTCATATGACTGTAGATACCTATTGTAGGTAAGTAGTTGAGTTTTTAAAACCCACTAATCTATCTACAATATATTTTTTCAAATATCCCAATAATATTTCGAATTTAGAGAAATATACAAGTACATATAAAATGACACGCAAACACCAAATCTACCGAAAAAAATGAGAAAAAAGTGCTGACTGTAAATTCCTTGTCTCAATCTCATTCTCAATTGTCGGCATATACCTTAGACTTGTTGTAGATTCTTTCAGAGGAAAAAGACAAGGACAATTCTCTCAAGATTAGGTTGGCAATTTTGTGTCCAGAATGACATGGGACTTAATCTGAGACTTTAATACCTAAGGGGTGATCCAGTACTAGATGTTTTAGAAAAGTGACTTTGACATTTTAATACCTACTTGTAAGGAAATCCATATAGAATTTAAGATAGAAAATAGAAATGCAAATATTGAAATTTATGTGGTTAAAATTGTATTTAAAGGATCAATACTTTTTTGGCTTCTCATACTATCTGTTCTGTACCTATGTACCTATGTACCTATGTAATAAGAAATTTTAATCTGTAAAAAAACGAAAAGAGCAGTCTAATAAGAGATCCAGATCTAAGGATAAGTAGGACTTTGGCTAGATAATTCTAAATTTTCAATCCAGATTCAGAATTTAAGTCCAGAACTTTTTTCCAGTACTACTTGGTAGTAGTATAAAGTATTTTATCTTAAGTATCAAACTCAACCTCAATTTCAATACATCACATTTTATAGTATATCTATATGATATGATAATCTATTTCCAGTAGGTATTATACCTAATACCAGCATAGATTTAAGGTTTAAAAGACATATGTTCAAAAGATATTTTGACAAAATTAACTACCTATGCCTATATATAATGTACAGAAACAGAATAGAATTGTTCTGTATTACCTACTCGATATGACACCATTTATTTTAAATATGGTAATATGGTTTATTAAATAAATAGAGCAAAATCGACCCCCTTTTTAAAAACAACTTGACGTTAAAATACAAATAGAATAAAATATCTGTAAAGTATAGTTTCTTCAGCTCTGGCAAAAGCATATCTCTAAAAACGAGATCAAAATTTGGTTTATCAGCATCTTAAAGTTGCATTGCAATAAGAAAAAATATTTTTAGCCTTATTATAATACCATATAAATACTTACTTAATAAGATACCTATAAGCATCTGCTGTTTCTTATGAAAAACTTGATAATTTAAAAAAAAAATCAAATATTTGAAAATTGCAAATCTATCAATTTCAAATTCAAATAAATCAAGATATACGAGTAATAGTAGGCTAAACTTGATCCTTTGCTTGATTAAAATTAATATCTAAAAATATCTTTTGACAATTTTTTTTTGAAGAAAGCGATCAAAGTTCAAGAAATTTCTCTATTTCTCTAGTCTCATATGTACAGTATTCAGTATATCGAGTGTTAAGATTCAAAATGTATCAAGTCTAAAATTTGGTACTTGCAAAAGGTACTATCTCATATATAACGTTTAGTGCAGTATGTATTTCGTAAAATCATATCTCTAAAAATATCTGGCAAAATGTCTTAACTGATATCTTACTATTTACAGAAATGTTAGAAGATATTTTTGAATTAGTTGATACATTTTACCAGAATTTATTTTCGTCGCTATTAAACCTAGAAGTTGTGCATCCGAAAACCGTTACTTATGACTTGATACCTTTTGCAATTACCAAATTTTAGACTTGATACATTTTGAATCTTAACACTCGATATGTATGTAAGTGTATGTCTCTTTCTTCTACTGTCTATATATTTTATAAAAATTATAATAATGCGTTC
>JAQIXA010005016.1:0-10130 GCA_034699045.1 Nanhermannia cf. coronata Gr-Ori-00579 | reverse complement strand
ATAGTAAAGTAATGAAAAGCTCCAGTTCAGTTTCTCAATGAATTTCTCAATTTGTAGCCCTTTATCCCTTAGATACTACTTGGCTAGTTCCTTCCTGCATTCCTAATCATTCCTAATCTGATTTTATACCAGAAATACCTAGATAGCTAGTATTACTTACTTAGGTAGGTACAATTACATTTTTTAGAGATTTAAACCTAAAATATTTGGTATTTTGTACCAGTATTCATAAATTAAGTAGGATACTCGAGATTTTAAAGCCTACTTCTTAAGCTGATTTATCTCAATATTATATGACAATTTTTAGAAAAATTCTAAATTAAAACTAAATTGCTCTCCCTATAAAGTTCTTAATTTTTCTATCTAAACTAAATAGCAAAATTTGCAATCAATTTCATTCGAAACCAGTGATACACTAGATATTACGATTAATTATGGTAGTTTATTATTTTTCAATTTTATATATGCCTAGTATCTAATTGAATATGACCAAGAAGGTCAAAATTAGGTATTTACTATTCAAAAAGTCATCTTTTTGTATATATAAAAGCATCAGTATAATAAACTGAAATTATACCTAAAGATAAGTAATTTAACTAATTTAAAAAAGCAAACTGATTGAAAAGAAAAGTCAAACAAGATAATTATTTTGAAAATTCGGTTTTTTTAAATTGCAGATTCCAATGCAGATCCAATGTAGATTAGCATTAAAACTCTAGACTTAAACGACTAAACTACCTACTTATTTACCTACATGAATTTCAAAACAATTTGAATAATTTTATTTGAAAAATTGAAACTCGAGGCTAGACGACCGCCGAAGGTTTGGGGAAATCCTTCAAACGGGTACTTGATTGTTGAAAGTCACTCGATTTCTCGATTTTGATATACTATACATTGTACAGTAGGTCCTAGGTATGTCGTACAGAGGAGTCGGGGGACACTTATGACTTATAGGACCCACACTTGAACTCGAGTTTGAAAAAAAAACTCAAGTGGTTTTCTTAAAGCTTTAAAATAAATTCTAAATTCCACATGAACACCCCGGCATAATCGACTGACACCCCGCCAGACTCACTTCATATTTCATTTTCAAATACACATCATAAAACATACTATACCTTGTAAGTCTAGTATTCATAAATACTTGAGAGAGAAGATATTCCAGTGATTCAGCACATGCTGATTTGACTCAAATTATCAAAAATTATTTAAGGTAACAATCATCCAAATAATCGCAAATAAATCACACTCAATGAACCCATTCAATCTCCAAATTGTCAAAATCCATTTGCAAAAGTCCTCGAGGTAAAATCTCAAAAAATTTTATTTCATATTTGAGTAAAGTATCTCTCTCTGTACAGTATGACATTGCTTTATTATGGGACCTTTTAAACTAAATACCTTATACACAACTTGTAAAGTAATCGACTGACTGTGTTTTAAAAGAATTTTTATGAAATCATGCGAAAATAATTCATATTTTCGATTGTTCTGAACCATTATGTATGGCTTTATCATAGTCATAGTACTACTGACTACTGACTACTGGCATTACGAATAGAATAGGATTCAAAAGTTTCAAAAAAATAATGAATGCAAATTATTTTAATAGAACCCTTTTGAGGCTTTTATTATTAAAAACTTCAAAGTTTTTGTAAAAAGTCAGTCTCATGAAGGCTTTCAGCTCAGTTTTAGTAAATATTTTTTGATATTTTAACTCTGAAATACTAGAGTAGGTATAGGTAAATGTAAGCTTTGCTAAATATTTTTCAACAATAATTCAGAAATATACATATTATAGCATATACAAATACAATTTAGAAAAATTCATTACAAGTAAAAATTTAGCATAAATTCAGCTTTAAATCCAGCTTTACCAATCTACGGATATTTCTAGTCATAAGCCAACAATGCGTCAATAGTTTAAATTTTTTATTTTTTTTTACAACTTACCTACTAGCACAACAACTACAAGTATTTAAAGGCTCCGATCTAATCTCACCCCTATATTGGTTGAATTTACTCCTATATTTTTTATCATTCTGTATGTATCCTGTATGAAATTAACTCAAAAGTTTCTAAATAACCTAACATAACCTAAACAAAAAATTGGGATAATTTCATATAGGCGTAAAGTTAGACCAAAAAATCTAGGGATAAATTCAACCAAAATAGATAGGGATGAAATTAAACATAAATTATATACTTACCTAAAAGCCAATTATTCACAATTTTATTATTTAGAGACTTGAAATTTATCAAAGTTTGGGCTAAGATTCACCTCATTTTAGTTTTTAAAATAGGGTTCTTATTTTAATAGGTTTTTCGACTTTTTTCTTTAACTTTTCATGGTTTATTTTAGACAAAATCTCATTGACCAAATGACAGGATAATCTATCTGTAGACATAAAAATGATTCTGTATTTCATGTATTTGTAAAGTGCCTTTCAAGCCATTGAATTTGTATTAGAAAATGTAGAGAAATTTGGTCCTGATTTTTTGATTTCCGGTCACGATAATACAAAATGATATCGAAGAAAAAGTACTTGCGAGTTTCTTGACTGCGGCTCCCCGAGATTATAGACCTGTCCTGATCTGATCTCATTATTAAGGTATCTTTAGATAGTTCTCTTTACATTATATTTAGTACAAAATCCCCTACAATTTCTACCTAGACTCGTATATACGGATATATACCGTATTTCTAAAGATATTTCTTTAGAAAGCAAAAAAATGGATCTAAAATTGGATCAATCTCTTTTGGAATTATTTTGCCGCATTTAACAATTTCATTCAATTTGAGAACAAAAGCAGAAAAAAAAATCCTCGAGTCCAACCGCCCAACAAATATGAATCAAATATTTTGATAATAATTCATAAAAAATAGAAAAAAATTCGAGTTCAATCATCCACAAATTGAGCGGAAAAAAAGGTTCTTTTTTTATCAGATTTTATGTATTTATTTATTTCAAACACTAGGTATTTAATTAGTCTACATACTAATAGTCTAGTCTACAATCTATTTATGATGATAATGAGAGAGCTTTTAACACTAATTTAAAGTATTTTTAATTACAATACTCGTATGACTACTCGATGATTTTGATTTTGAATCATTTACTATACTATTACAAAATTCCTTTGAATAGGTGTGAAAAGGTTTTTTTAAAAAAGTAATTTCAAACAATAATTGATACATGTAGGTAGGTATACATAATTTGAATAGAGACAGCTTTATTTTATCTTAATAGACATGTAGAGTAGAATCTCTCTATAAAGGCGCTCTTAGAATAATTTTCAAAATACTGATAGTTTTCTAGATCCCAATTTTATATGTTTTAAAAGAATTTTTGCTATATTCTGTTAAAAAATACTAAAATCCAGAGCAGAAAATTGAAATT
The DNA here is from genome assembly GCA_034699045.1 of Nanhermannia cf. coronata Gr-Ori-00579. Classification (NCBI taxonomy): domain Eukaryota; kingdom Metazoa; phylum Arthropoda; class Arachnida; order Sarcoptiformes; family Nanhermanniidae; genus Nanhermannia; species Nanhermannia cf. coronata Gr-Ori-00579. Next base: position 6,726 of record JAQIXA010005016.1, on the reverse strand, counting down.
TTGGGTCATAATTTCTATTTTTTTGATAAAATTTGCAAAAATTTGGTTCAAATTGTCAAAATTTTGCCCAAATTGACAAAGTTTGATAAAATGTTGATAAAAAATGGCCAAAAATGACTAAATTGTCCAAAAGGTCAAAACTGATTAAATTATCAAAAATGTTTTTTAACTCTAATTATACATACTCGTATATCTTGAATTTCAATTTGAAATCCTAGTTATCGTCGATATCTTGAATTTCAATTTTGAAAACCTAGCTATCGTCGATATCTAGGTTTTCAAAATTGATACATTAGGGATTAGAATTAGAATACAACTAAAATAATTGCTTTAAATTAGGTATTTATAATGATTTTTAAAGAGAATTTGTGGGTCAAAATCATTTTTGGAAAGTAAAATTTGGCAAAATTTTAAATTAGGTGTAAATAATTCAAAAATATTTTTTTTGAAAAGTACTTTATAGAGAGATTCTGCCCTAGTACTATTACTATTTCATAAGGGTATATTTAAAGCACGACTTAAGCATTAATTGATTGACGTAATTAAAACATTGGGGAAACTTGTAATTAAGTGAATTAATTCTTACTACGTGGACAGAATACACTTTATTTTTTTATCTATTTTTTTTGAACTGGCTCCTTTGAACATTTACTATAGGAAATATGTAGGTAGGTATTTGTGATACAATCTTGAGTTTTTTTGGAGCTTTTTTGGGATTCCAGACATAAGTAATGGATTTCTTATACGAGTCGAAGTCTAGTAGGTAGGACTTGAGGTAATTATAGTTAAGAGTAAAGAGTTGAGGGTAATTTTCGATAATGGTCAATTAAATTAAAAAGAGTTTACACAACAAAAACACTATTAGTAGTACAAATAGTGGGGATACTTATACATATAGTAGACAAATAAATACAAAATAGTTAACAGCTTTTTATAATGAAATGACTAAAGTTTAATTTCATCCCTATTTTGGATGAATTTACTCTTATATTTTTGGCCTGTATGAAATTAACCCAAAATTTTTTTAGTTTGGATTAGGTTAGGTTAGGATTTCAAAAAAAATCGGCTAATTTCTAACCAAAAATATAGGGGTAAATTCAACCAAAATAGGGATGAGATTAAATCGGAGCTTTTTAGATCAATCTTAATCTAATAAGTTTAAGGACAATTGGGTAAAATGGAATCAAATGAGGATAAAACTTTTGAACAAAATTTCCAAAAAAAGGTCAAAAAATAGAAATGTCGGGTTGTAAGTTAGTTTCATATTTTTAAATGAGAAATTATGACAAAAAGGGTCATAAAATGACCTCGTTTGAAAGAAAAAAGTATCTGAAATTCTTATTACAGTTTAGCATTAAACCATGGCTTCGATTTAATCTATTCCCTATTTTGGTTGTATTTACCCCTATATTCTTTTGGTCTAACTTTACATTAGTAAAAATGAAAATAATACAAAAATTGATTAAAATCCTAACTCGACTTAAACTATTAGTAAATTATAAAAATTTTGACTTATCAAACAGGGGTAAAGTTAGATCAAAGATATATGGATAAATTTTACCAAGTTAGGGATGAAATTAAGCTTAAGTCTTGAACTATACCTATAGACCAAGATTTTTAGAATTTTTAGACATCTATAGAATAGGGATAGGGTAGGATTCTTAAACTAGATATTTTTTTACCTATTTTTTACGAGCTCCGTTTATGATTATTATTATTAGCAAGGTTATTGGTAATTTCCCGATACCTCGTGGACAACAGCATGAGGGATGCAAGTGATGGATTTTGTTGAAAAAATTGATGATGTGGATGAAATTGTGGTGGATATCCACCACTAGCTGAATGTCCCAAAAAATCAAAAATTGGGTTATTTTGGGGATGAATTTGAGGACTTTGAAGCATCGGTGGACTTGATCTATTATGACCTCGATCTCGATCTCTAATATCTCGACTTATAACATGATCTAATTCATTAAGTTGATTATTAGATTTAGGAAATCGTTGAAAACCTGCTGGACTTTCCTCATCAGATGATGAACAACTTGGTTTTCGATCTCTTAAATGAACTGGTAATGATAATGATGATGGTGGTGGAGGTGGTGTAGTTGTTGATGACACTTCAGGTTTCACATCCTTACAATCGACATCAACTTCGATAGTTTCTTCATCACCTTCATCAAGTGATTCATCTGATTCATGTTCTCGAGACTTTTTGAACATTTTCAAAGATCTTACGGTTGGTGGTGGTGAAGGACTAGAGAGACTTACTTGGTCCAATTGGTCAGAGGCTGGTGATGCGGGTGACAGAGTCCTGTGGTCCATTGTCAATCGATCTATTTTTTCAGGGGCAAGTAGAGATGCTACATCAAACTGTCTTTTACGATTCGATGAGAGAAGAGAATGAGTTCTGTCATGTAAAATTGGATCACTTTTTCCACCACCATTTGGAGAATTATTATTATTTGTGTTGGCCGAAGTGATTGCAAAAAATGCTGAGAGTTGGTCAGCTGATGGGGGCTGGTGTTGTTGTTGTTGATGATGGTGCTGATGTTGTAATGAAGTTAGTAGTGGGAAAGCTGGATGTTGGTGTAAGCCAGTTGGATTCAGACCAAATTGATGGTTCCATATAGGGGGTGGTGATACAGGTGGTGGAGATGGTGAATCTTTAGATTTAAATAAAAAATTCCAATCATTTTCTACATTTGTATAAGATTTATTTATCTAATCTAAGGTACTTTATATGGTGCTTGAGATCTTAAAATGAAAAAAATTAAAGTTTTTATCGAATTTTGCTAATCATGTAAATAACTAGTAGGTAAATAATTGAAATTTCCGTTTAGGTTAGCCATCTTGACCTTCAGAAGGATATCTTATCTTCGGATCGGATTATAATGGGATTACTGGCCTTTATAAGTCGAGAGAGTCTTACCATACAAATCCGAATAGATCCTTTCAAAAATACTTTATAAAATGATTTGCGAAATTTTTTAGTTTTATGGGATTGACAAATTTTTGGCAAAAATATCGGAAAATTGGGCTAAAAGGCCGACGGGAAAGTGTTTAAATAGTTCAAAATGGCTCTTATATTAAGGGCCAAAGGACTTTTTGTAAACCAATTGATATACCCTACCAAAGTCTCAAATAGTTTTAAGAAATTTCATATGAAATGAGGGTGATTTTGCTTGAAATTTTGAGATTTTCAAAATATTTCAACTTCAAACTTTATAAAAACTACTGCCTGATAAAGCTAGATAGAAGGTTTAGTAATGGGTCCATTTTATCCTAGCTGGTCACAAATACTATAAGGTACAACTAGATTTTTCGAGTAAAAAAACTGACCTTCATCATCCACAGCAAGTCCCATATGTTTCCTCACTTTCCTTTGAGCTTTTCGACGTCGAAAATCCCCCTTGGTGAAGTCATCAATATTGGCGGGGTGAATGGCCCAATAATGACCTTTACCATTAGCACTACGACCAGCTTTGACGAAACAATCATTTAGAGATAAATTGTGTCGAATCGAATTCCTCCAGCCTGAAAAATTATCAAAAAATCAGAATTTTAGAATTTTCTCTAATCAGTATCAGTAATCAGGATTATAAATGAGCAGAATCAATAGTTAATAGATTATAGAATTGAATTCCTAAATCATCCTCAATATCATTGAGGATTGAAATTCTATCAAGTAAATTCATAAATAATATGACTAACTGATCTTAAGATTAGTTTTTTTGATCTTTGAATTTTAAAAAACTATTTTTGAGTATTTTGAGTAATCTAATGGCAAAAAAGTTTGATAAATTTTAAAAACATAGAATCTACAATCTATAAAGTAGATTAGGTACTATAGGATACATCTTAGAATGATATTTTTAAATTACCTGGACCACGTTGACGAAAATATGGATAATTGTCCAAAATATACTGGTAAATATCACTGAGAACAAGCTTCTTATCAACATGAGAGAGAATGGCCATTGCGATGAGTCCAATGTAACTGTGCTGAGGTTTGGGTTCTTCAGGTGGTCGACAAAGTCCTACAGCCGCTAACCTCGGATCAATCCGACAGTAGGGACCGTACAAAAATGGTGCGAGCTCAGGTCGGATTCCAGCTGGTAATTGATTCCCACCAAATGGACCACCAGGAGCACCAGCTCCACCACGAAGTCTCTCAGCAGCCATCGCATAATGATACAATTGAGTCAATCGATAGTGATGTTCTAAAGCTGCATTTCCACCCATTGGTGGAAATTGTTGCTGTTGTTGTTGCTGTTGTTGTTGTTGTTGTTGTTGAGATGGTTGTTGAAGTCCAGGCACAGCAACTGTTGTACCTGACCTTTCATTCGAGTTCGAATTTGAAGAACTATTCGACATTTTACGGGGCTTTTAGAGAACTTTTTTTTGCAACTTGAAAGTAGGTACTTGAAACTTATTATGACATTTGAAATCTTTATAAAAACCTTCAAAAACTTGATAGACTTTTGATTCGATGGTTTGTATTTGAGGTTTGGTAGACAATTAAACGGGACAAGCGAGTCTATAGGAGGTAATATACCGAAATCCCAAATAGGGGTAAGTACCCAGGACTTCTTGAGTTTATTGAGGAGCAATTGGAATTTTGAATTTTGAATTGCGACGATGTTGATGGTAAGTACAAGTATCTGTATTCTGTAAGGTAGGGTGGTGAATTTGTTGTATTATTTATTGTTATCTCTATACTTTGTACAAAGTATACACACAAATTGTACACTGTTTTCAAAAGTTCTGAGCAAATAGCAAATATACTATTCTTGGTACTATGTAGTAGGCAGTAGGTATAGAGTAAGATTTAGATATTATTTGTGTGTTAGTTTATACATTGGTATACATACAGTACTTTTTGTGATGATGATGTGAGTGTGAAACGCCCCAGTGTTGATGGAAAACTTTCCCATGGTACACCATGGTTCTTATTCTGTATGTATGTATAGGTATATGAGAAATTTAGTTGGGGATTTTGGAGGCAGTTTTGAGGCAAATATTTGGGCTGGGCTTCGAGTCATGTCGAGAAATAGCCGAGAACCAACCAAAATCCAAGCTACCTTCTATTAACATTAAACCCCATGTTAAGTGCTTCCAAATTTTATATACACTTTATTTACACCATCACCATTTCAACCCTAGAAATATCATCAGCATCAGATCAGAAAAACAAGGATTCTTACTCTTACAAGGATATATTACCCTTAGCATTTTTAGGTTTTTTAGAATCTTAAATTGAAAGATGGTGACCATTTCAAATACAAATATCGGAGATACAATAACTTTTGGAAAATTTTCAAACCTCAGAAAACCTCAAGATTGACAATAAATACTCAAGAAATCTAAATTTTACCTATAGGATTAGTTTTAAATGTTAAATTAATTGAACTTTGAACTGGTCAAAATTCAAAATCTAATAAAATTAGGCTCACTTAAGACAATCTGGTCTACCGATAGAACGAGTACATAGTACCCTACCTATAAGTATTTTAACAAAGACTTAAGTTTAATTTCATCCCGTATTTTGGTTGAAATTACCTCTATATTTTCTCCCCTGGCTGTCCCTGTATGAAATTATCCCAAAATATTTTATTTAGTGTATGCTAATGCTAGGATAGGTTAAGATTTATACCAAGAATATAAAGATACTTCAACCAAAACAGGGATGAGATTAAATCAGAGCCTTTTTGACAAATAACGATAGAATTCTAATTTTTGATCATATTTTTAGGTTTTTATAGGTAGAGTAAGTACTGTATTAGCATTTAATTTTAATTTTAAGGGAAGGTATTGTTCATAAATATGATTTGGTTAGATACAATTTTAGATATTAATTGACTACATAATCTACTTACATAGTAGTTCATAAGTAGGTACTTATGTCAATTCATTAATTTATAATGCATTATAATGGTAAGAACATTGATACCTAGTTATTTTTTTGAGAAATTCATAAAATTCGTAAAAAGATAAAGTTATATTGCAAAGTTACCCGTATCTTAAATTCTTCGTGCTACATTTATTTTTAGGCTAGATTAGGTACATAGTACCTACTTTAATGGTAGGTACTTGTCAAATCTTTAGTCCCTTGCTTGAGTTTGGTATTTTAAATTTGATTTGAAGTTTGTATTTCATGTCTAAATTCTAAATCGATGTAAATAAGTACCTAGGTACTTGTGTAATACGAGTATTTTCAGGGACTAAAGGATTTCTACTACAATACAATGGGTAGTTTATTTAAAGGATTCACAAAACCAAAAGGTGTTTAATACGGAGTACTTGAACATATGCAGGACAAATATTTTGACAAGTCCATCGAAATTCAAAATCGACAGATCAAGGGACTGCTATTGAAATGGGGAGCGTGTTTCGAGATTTTTGAAAAGGTGAAGAATTGTCGATTATTAAGGGTAGATCTGTAGATAAAGGGTGCTTTCAAATCATCAAGAAAATACTCAAAAATCTCAACTTAAATATGTAGGGTATTCTGTATTTTTTGAAGAAATTCAGAAAAATGTCTTGAATTTGATTCTCATAGATGATTACCCTGATGAACTAAACTACAAAGGTCATATTGAATTTAGAGACCCAATTCACAGAAGAACGAATTTCAAAAAGCTGATCTTTCCCCTTTTGACATCACCAATCGATTTTTTAGGTCATTTGGAGAAGAATGATATATTACACTTGGGGTCGGAAATGCCC
>JAQIXA010005015.1:0-10132 GCA_034699045.1 Nanhermannia cf. coronata Gr-Ori-00579 | reverse complement strand
GATTTTGGTTTTGGGATTTTGGTTTTGGGATTTTGGTATTTTAGGATTTTGGAATTAGGATTTTAGCCGCGACCCAACAACAATTTGATGTACTACTTTATAATGGAATGATGATTACAAGTTTTAAAACTCCTGTCACATCATCTTAAGTCTAAAGTACCTATCTACGAGTATAAATAGAAATAAACATTGTCTTAAATTTAGAGATTTCAGACTTAAATTGCCTAAAAGACAAAAGGAACAAAATAGAATTTGCAATTTTTTTGCTACTTTTAAAAAGCTTAAGACTTGAAATATTCCAGTCTATTTTCCCTTTTAAATACTTTATAAGCATTCAGCTTAATTTCTAATCACTGTGTTCTCTGCTCTATTTCTGTAATATTTACTTGCCCTTTTTCTTTCCCTGTTCTTTATTGACTTTAGTAGTTTAGTAGTAAGTATAAAAGTAGGTAGTAGTAGAAGGAAGGTGGTGCACGTTCAGAATTAATCAGAAAGCTTTTTCCTAAATGGATTCTCTTAAAAGTCTAGAAAATCTCATTCTTAGAAAATTCAGTAGAGTACAGAACACCAGCTGATGGAAAACTAAAAATATATGGGCATTTGTGATAGATCTTATCCTTAGTCTGTAAGGGTTCATCCGGCTTTTTTGAGTTTTTCAAAAATCATTCTGTATTTTTCAAACTAGGGAAGAAATACTGAAAAATCCGTAAAATCCTAGAGTAGAAATTCTACCTTAAATTAAGCCAATTAATGAATAAATGCGATAAAAAATGTCTTTTTTTGTTCAAAGGTCTGTTTTTGTTCAAAGAAGCTTGCATTTGAAGAATTCCAAAGTTAAAGTTAAGAAAGAGCTTAAATATTTTTATTTCAATTATTAATTTGAAATCGAATTTTTGTCTATAGGATTACATTAACTATAAGACTCTACTCGTATAAGGTTGTTAGTGTCTATGATCTCAAAATTAAAATTTGAGATAAGAACACCACTATTAGTATTAGTAAGTAAGGTACTTTTAAATTAGAAAAATTAGAAATTAGAATTAGAAATATAGAAACTTGGCTGACTAAACTAAACTTATAAAGGTAAGCAAATTGGAATTTTTAGTAAAAGTACATACAATGATAAACTGTGAGATCACCGTAAGACCCCTTTTCTTTAGATATGTCATTTTATTTTACACCAATTCCCCTAGGAAGTCAGTCAAGCTCAGAAAAAGCATAAGGTTCGAGCTAAGCTAATAGTTATTCTTAAGGATTCAAAGATTTGCCATCGATTTGGATTGGGCGAGATGAAAACAATACCTTCAGGGTCTACATTACAAATTACAGTGAAAATTTCAGGAAAAAAAACAAAAAAATTGAAATGCCCGACGACAAAACTTCTTCAATGTTGAATTTGGGACAAGTTCATAAAGAATGAGGAAATGCCTACAGTATAGAGACTTATCCTTAGAGAAAAATCATCATTATCATAGAATATAGTAGAAAGAAATGGTCTCAAGAATGAATATATTACTATGTTTATTTTTAAAAAATAATCGGCTTTTGCAATTAAACTACCTAATTCTGTTTGTAATTAAGATTTAGGATCAGTATATGACTATTAACCCTAATGAATTTAAGTTACATAGGCAAAATTTAACATCTTTTTATTATTTTGAAAGAATTTTTAACACGAATTATTAAAAAAAGGTCTTGATCAAAAAATTTCATTCCGTTATTTTAGGCAAAAGTAAGAGACTGGAAAGTACAAAATTAGAAACACTACCTACTGTAAAGGGTGAGAATTGATAAACTGAGGAGACTGATCTTGAGCTCTTACATCTGGTGAACTTTCTATCTATTATCCCTATGCTATTTAAGTTAATATTAAATAAGGCTGATGATTGAGTGTAGATTAGATTACTGTCCTCTTTCTCTTTCCACTTACTTCAATTTCACTATAAACTAGTACCTACAAAGGAAGTACAGTCGTTGAATACCAAATAATAAAACAATTTCTTATCTTTTCCATTGTCTTCTCTTCTCCCACTCTTATTATTTAAAATTACTCAAGATAGATACTATAAATACTAGTAGTACATGGAAGTATTAGATAATCCATGAGATAAGCAGTGAAGAAATCCTCTCAGGAGATCCAAATTCTTAAATTTAACGATAACACATGCTTGTACTACTTGTACCTACTTAATATAAAATAAAGGACAAATTCCTCAAAGTGTTGTAAATTTGTAAAACGCTATCAGAATCTCATTAAGCTTGGAAAAAGCCTAATATTATCTTATTCATTATTTCCCCATTTAAGTCCAAAGTCTTATTATAATCTTACGTCTTTGAAAATACAAGCAAGAGTAATTTCTAAATACCTAATAGCCTTTTAAGAAAACCTTTTTCGAGAGCTAAATCAAATTTAATTACTACGATACATTTAGGCTATAAATACTACGATACATTATGTATATGTACATATAGTGAACATACATACATACCTATTCAGATTCAGATTAGATACAAAATATAATTGGAGCTTTCTCTCAATTTATTACCTTTTTAATTAAATTAAATATCATCAAATCATTTGTTCTTCTAGTGTATTTCTTTAAGGCCTATTTAGTGAGGTCATTGTCCTGTAAAATTTTAAGATCTCGAATTCAAAATTTTAAGAATCTAGAATCTAGTGTAGCATTTGACGATTTTCAATATATTGTACTCGTATCTGTACTTGGTATCAGTAATAATGATGTGATTTGTGATTTTTTTCGAACAGATTTGGGATTTACAATTTTCTTCAAGCTTTTCTTGATTGAAGTAAAAGAGGGTTTTAGCCCTGAGGAAAAGCTCATTAATATCGGATTAAATTGAGAATCTAGTACCACCATATTAAAGCTCATACTATAGTAATATACTACACTAGTATTATTAGTATGGTATTTGGAAATTTCCAATATTTACACTAGGGACTATTCGTCCAAGTTTGAATGAGAAAAGGAAAGGAAAAGTAAACATTTCTCAAAATCAGAGTTATATTGTACCTACTGTAAGTACATTTTGAAACCGAATTCTGAGCCGATTTTTTCTCGATATGGCTTGTGGGTGTTGAATTTCTCTCCTGAAACTCTCTAAATATTTCAGATTCTGGATATAAATTCGAGTTTGATTTTAAATAAGGACTCATCTTATGTGGTACATACTTCTATACTATATAGTAAGTAGACTGAATACATAGTAGACTGATGAATGGATTTAAAATTTGTTTGGACTTTGGAATTGAAAGCACTTGTTTACATAGTGAAAGTACAGATATTTCGATTTGCAATTTCATTAACTTGATTGAAAAGTTACTTTTGTGTCTACCAAAGGAGGAGGTGGATAAAATCATCAAATTCAAAATCAAAGGGTCATCTATCAATCAGACAATCAGACTAATAGTATGGTGGTACTACAGATAACTACAAGCATCTTGAACTTTTTTTTTACAAAATTCTCTTGAGAAATTGGTCAATCTTTCAAAGTAAAAGCTCAATCGAAGTTTTGGTCAATTTTGTCATATGCTCAGGTGGTAAAATCCTTGTATCTCTCGGTATTTTGAGATTAAATGGGCTATAAATAACGAGATTCCCAACTTGAGATAAAGCATTGTATTTTTGTAAAAAAAAATTGCATATGTTTGTGCGTAAATATTCCATTTTGCTTTTAAGCTTATAGGCCATAAAAAAGTCTGCCATTGAGATTGAGAGGACACCATATGTATCTAGATGTAAAAATAAAGGATTTACAAATAATACAACTTGTACTAGTACTAGTAGTATCTACTATATAGTACCTAAAATGGCATAAGACAATTTTAACCCTTATGCTGATGGTGGTAAAACACCTTTGAGAATATAAATAAAAGATGGATCACCATCAGCAGCACCACTAGGAGACTATAACTTGTGCTTATGCCAGCCCCGTCAAATAGGCAAAGTGAAGCGATATATTAAACATGTAAATGAGTATAGTACATATTTTATTTAAAAAAAACTAGAAGGAATTTCTTGTCGTCGAGTCAGGAAATAAAAAAAGCAAAGCAAGGACGACTGTAGTCTGTATAGGACAAAGAAAAATGAGAGAAAGCTTTCCGAGATTGGAGGAAATTTTGATTACAAAATTCCAGAAAATGTCTGTTTAATTACAATGAATAAATAAGCAATTTCACTATGTATATACAGATATATTATGGTGCATAGTGAGTGTGAGAAATAAGTTGTAATTATTATTTCTACCAACACTTGTCAAATACTTATGTAGGTTAGTGGATAAACACACAGAGCAAATTACAATTGTGGAATTTGCTCAAAATACCACAATCAAATTTAAACAAGTTTATCTACTTTCTACCTTTTCTCTCTTTCTCAAATTTCATTTATATATTAGAATTTCACAGGACACATGATAAAATGACAAAAAGTGTTTAATAAATGTTAAAAAATTTTAGTTCAAATTTTTGCAGATTTTCAAAGATATCTATACCAGAAACCTCTTATTTGAAGAAAGTTAGCTAATGGTAAGAGCAGCAGAAATATCAAAAAATTGCAAAAAAAATTTTAGATAAAAAAGGTTTTGAAAGCAAAGGCGAAAATTTAAAGAAAAAATTTCCAAATTTTTTAATATTATATTAGATACTTCGTGACGTGATTATTGTTGGTATGTCTTTACTTTTATATTTTAGATATTTTGCTATTTTTAAAGAGAGAGCTGGATTCTTCTAAAATGGAATTTTTTATTTGCACAAAAACGAGTTGAGATTGTGAAAAGTTGAAATTCATTTCCTCTAATAAAGGTATGCAAATGCTTGTATTGTACTCTGTACAAATAAATATACTTGTAAGGTACATAGTATGTAGTGAAATGATGGTTTTTCGCTAATTTAATTTGGGATTTTGCAAAAGCTCGGTTGATTCAAAAGGAAATTAGGATTTGTAGGTTTGTGTGGTTCTTTCTGTGTACTCGTACTCGTAGGTAAGTAAGTACTTGAGTAAAGTTATGTTTATGACTTTAAGTATTTCTCTCACATTTACCAGTATATTTATAGGCTTTTTGCTACTACTATTACTACAGGAGTGTATTAGGTTTAGGTAGAGGTAATATATAAGTCGTAAATCTACGACTTGTGTGTGAGAGGATTTCATAAAATATTAAATCAATTTTATCAAATCATGATATGAAATTTAAAAGTCAATTAGATAGGTAAAATTTGTGATTTGTACCTACGAGTAGATCTGCCTACATATAAGTACCCAGACTAGAAGTACCTGTACCTTATCAAAATCTCTGCGATAAATATCATAATAGATTTTGTAACACCTACCAATCTCTACATTAAAAAAGTGCACTTGAAAACTGTATATTATTCACATAGTAAAGATGAGATCCAGACCAGGTCTGATCTTTATTATATGATATTATGCAATACATGTAGGTAAATATTAAGGAATAAATTGAGGATATATTACATTTTAAAAATGATCTAAACTGATCTAAATGACTATAAAATTGTACAAGCACTTGAAAGATCTAATACTATGTTGAAATACTGAAATGGAAAGTAGTCAAAATTTGATTTTTTTATACGTAATAAGACCTGTTAGATATATGTATATCTTTAAAAGATTCTTAATTTATGTATCTCAACTCAAGTATCTACTACAAGTACTTGAAAACAAATTAGAAAAAAAAACCCAATCTGCCTAATTTTTTCTTTAACATAAGTTATGTTACATAACTTAACACATCTCACAAAACTAAAAAAAAATTGGAAAAAAAGGGAAAAAATGAATTTTGTTTAAAATCTGGATTCGAAATTTGTAAAATAAGTTGATGGATTTATCGGTTCCCCCATGAGGTGCTTTTGGGGATTTTTTTAGGTACATTAAAGTAAAATTGAGCATCAAATATTGAACTGAAACCATTCAATCTATCTCAACCTAGTACCTATGAGTAGTATAGGGTACTAGATAAATATACGGAGTATTTCCATCAAATATTCACATTTACTTTTTGACTTAAATTTTGCTTAAGGCTGATAACTGACTTGAACCTGGATTTGATGGAGAGAAAAAATTCTTTCACCGAATCATAAAATACCCCCCGAAAAAAAAGATCTCTCCTCAATCCTCAAATACTTATTGCGGTTAGGTATACATGGGTTAGTGTGGTTTGTAGGGGAAACTGAAATCTCAAAAAATCATAGTTTTCCCATCACGAGCAGAGTTAAAGCGTTTATCTTACATGAAAAAAAAATCCGAGTTTGTATGTCGAAGGAAAGAGAAATATTAGAGATAAGTGGAAGTTTATATACTTTTGGTTGGGTACATGACTAGCCCAATTTTATTACTTTGGTTTTTTCATACATTTTTCAGGGAAATAAATCTTAATTGTGATATTTGACACTGGGGACCATTAAAAGGCCGAGAAATAGAAAGATTACTTTCTCAGTCTGTTCTGTATCTACTACTCGAAAAAAACTATTGCATTTACATTAAGATATTAACTTTAATATATTTCCCTATTTAGGTACTTTAGCTATCTTATGTTTCTCTTGTATATTTGTCTGTCTCTTTATCTCTCAATTTCACTTATCGTTTTGTTTTTACCATAAAGTTGCAAAATATAAAAAATGTACATTGTCATCAAAAAGTACGGAATTTGTCAAAAAAGGAGAAATCAATGGTTTATAATTGTTAATTACATCTCAAAAATTTGAGGATTTTTCAATTTCTAGAATTAAATTGTCTAAAATCTAGAATTTCTATTGAATTTTTAGATCTCAAAATTTCAAAAGGGCTTCCAAAAGTTTTCATTGAAATTTTTGAAATTTTGAATCAAATATTTAAGGTTTGCCATTGCCGCCCATGCACCTAAATTCTGGCCAATGTAATCAAATGGCCTTTTTGGATGAACTTTGGTGTAAGAAATATTTTTAAGTACTCCAAGTTGAGACTTTAAACTTTTTTTTTATTATATTCGTAGACAAATGATACACTTTATGTCAACCTTCGAATTTTTATCATTGGTCAGAATTTAGACTTTAGGTGCATAGGTGCATAGGGGTCCTTAAGAATATTTTAAGTTTTAAAACATCGTATTTTGTTGAATCCTAATCGAAAAACTAAAAAATATTAACATTCTCACGAAATTAAAAAAGCGATTTCCAGAATTTCTTTGAAAATTTCCCAATTTTCCCTTACTTTTGGTGAACCCTGTATAGCTAATATTTATATAAACAAAGTGCTTTTAGATAGTATCGAATTTCGAGAAAAAAGACAAAACATTTTATCTATCATTCGAATTTGAATTCAGAATTGAATGCACTTTTAGATCAGGAAATAAAGTATCTGTAGATAGGATAGGATAAGAGTATATTGAAATTGAGATAAGAAATGAAATCATACATGTGAATCTAATGGCATAATATTATATTAAAAATAGGTTAAAAATTCTTTTTTCCTTTTTATAAATTCAATTTGAGGTTCTTGTACTATACATAAGTACTAATATAAGTTGTAAGATGATTTCTAGCATATGGCATTTGCTTTCAGGGCTGAAATAATTTTTTATACTCGTTATATCTAAGCAAGCATTATTTGCATATACTATCTTGAATATCTTGAAAATGATAAGAAAGAATTAGAATTCACATTTTAATCATCATTCCAATCCGTATTATTCCATTTTAATAATGCCAGACACCCACAAGAATTTTTTTTCCATTCCCAACAGCCAGAGTATATTTACAATTCAAATCTAATCGCAAAAGCTCACCAAACCAAACCTTCCATTAAATTTTTGTTATTGCTGAGTGCAAACTCGTACTACTAGCCCTAAGGCGGGTAATTCATAAATTCATAATATATTTTCCATTTCTGTGAATCCTTTTTTACAGAAATTTGATTTCTTCCGGGCATTTTTATATAATATTATCAAGTCATGTATTATGCAAAAATCCATTTCATTTGTGTTTATGTTTACCTACATTTACTATCTATACAAGATACAGGGAGAAATACAGACAGACGTAGAATGCCTAGTATCTGTAATAGTATTTGTTTATTGATATGTATGTATAAGCTTTATGCAAAATATTATCATCTACTTGTATAAGTTCTATCTGAATTTTTGAGAATTATTTGAAGTAGAAAATTTTCATCTTTACATTTCAATTTCAATCGAATCGTCAAACACACTATCATAGAGAAAAGCGTCAAAAATATACCTTGGCAAAAGCTAAAATTCACATATATTGCATAGGTAATAAAAGTCGAAAATAGAAATTCGCACCACTTTTCTGTCAATTTTGTAATTTACAAGTTCTATCAAGATCGATACCAGTCAAAGTCTGACATAATCTTTTAAGGGGTAGAATTTGAGACCCTTTTTTAAGGGACTGAGGCAAATTGCTATTTAGCTATTTATTTATCATTAAAATTAATTTTTAATGAACTAATTTTTTGTGGAAAATTATCTTTTTTCGAATTGGATGAAATGTCCATAGACCATAATATTTTACTGTCTTCTACCGACTTTTACTTTTCAAAAAATGGAAATATCAAACTATCGGTTCATTTACTCCCTCATATTCCTGCCAGATTAGATTGAAATCATCGATTTCTCATCTCCCATTTTTCTTATTTCCTTATACTACAGTATACATAGAATTTATTGTAGGTATACAGATACTATTTTATCTATCAGATCAGATCGGATCAACTTCTAAGATTTTTGAAATTTGAATCAAGAACCCTTCAAATTGCAAACCTACTATATCTTTGATATCTAAATATCAGTAGTAAGTAATATATATATACGTACATAGAAGAATAAGGAAATGAGTTTTGGGTTTTCTCTACAGAGATTAATATGACTATGACTATGACACAGTCAAAGATTCCTTGGAGAAAGTGAGAAAAAATGCAGATGAGTTCTTCTATTCTAAGAAAGAAAGAAAGTATTTATAAAAGTACAGAAATTTTTCTCATTTTAAAACTTTCTCCAACTTTCTCCACATGAGTATATGAGAAATATCTTTAAAAAATTTACCCTATATTTATACAAAAAATTTAAATATTTTGGGTAAAAAGTCACGACTTTCATTCACTGGAGGAGAAAAAATTCTAGCCAAATTCTTTTCAAATAGTAGGTTATAAAAATCCCAGTTTCTCATTCTACTTGCTGGTAAGTAGTACAGATAGTTCTCTAAATAAAAGTAGGTACCTACACTCTCTCTGAACTTTTTTTTAGAAAAATCTCATATAAATCTGGATTAAAATTTTAAATTGCAAAAGTAAAAACATGTGTTTTCCCATAATTGTTAAATGATTGGGAAAGTTGTAAGTCTTTAAATAAGTTTTATTTTCATAATACACTATAGAATTCTTTACTCACCAAGTACAAGTAAAGGTATTGAGTGGTTAGGTATGTAATAGTTTTTTCATAGTAATAGTAATAGTAGTAAAAGTAAATTGATAGATAGAACGTCATAAAAATTACAAATCTCAAAATTTTTGTTTTAAATCTAAACTGAAGATTTCCAGCGATTTTTCAAATTTTCGAAATTTTAAAAAACTCGATTTGGTCGACTAAAAATGCCAAATATGATTCAATTCAATTTCAATCTATTGAAATTTTGACGAAATATTTCGAAATTGGATTATAGATACTTTTTTTTCTAATATCTCTAATATCTGTATATGTCTATATTTTGTAGAATCTTCAAGTAGTTTATAAATCTAGCTCATCTTGTATGAATGAAAATATAAATTAGGAAGGAGTTTTGAAAACCGAATCGATTCAAATTATAAACCTTATCCGTAGATCCTAGAAGTTGAGAAATCTCATTTTGAATGAAGTTCCTGGTAATAAGTTGTGTTGTAAATGTCTAGTGTGTGTGTTTAATAATACAAAATTCTATGCATGTAAAGAATCTGTTTTGTGTATTTTATACAGTACTTGTTAGTACAAGTACTCTGATACTTATGTAAGTTTAAGAGAAATGGTTTTAAATTTAAATAGACAGGATCAAAAAGCCAAAAGTTGTGGCGACTACTCTGGTCTAAAATAATAAATAAACTTGTGCTTTCAAGGTATCCTTCCA
>JAQIXA010005014.1:0-10133 GCA_034699045.1 Nanhermannia cf. coronata Gr-Ori-00579 | reverse complement strand
ATCGGTTTTACTCTCAAGAAAGCCCGCACCCTCAGCATACAAGATAATTTATATAAATGTTTTAATGCGAGTAGCTCTTGTTTCATTAAGTCCAAATTTTTTGAAATTTTTTGAAATTTTCAAAATTTCCCGCCAAATAAACAAGCCAACGCTACTGATCATTCGATAGAGCTCATCGAGTATCGAGCTCCATCAGAATATATATATACCATATATGAGCATAAAGGAATCATCCAAAAATACAGCAAAAATCCATATTTTTAGCGATTTTTTTCAAATTTTCCAGGTGAGGTAGAAACTCCAAAATCTCATTGAATTCCGGGTTTTCCCCGCCCTATATGTGTACCAAATTTGGTCTAGATCCGATCAGCTGTTCGGCCGCAAACGCGCGGACAGACAGACAGACAGACATGGCAAACGCTATAGCCCTTTTTCCCCATTTTCAATGGGTGCGGGCTAATAAATACAACTGATCTGATATATTTATTACATTTGATTGAAAGAACTAGCGTATAATACCCTACTTATAAATAGCTTTAACGCATAAGATCAGTACAAGTTCCAGATCTAGAAAAAAAATTCTGGACTTCTTGTATAAAAGGTCTTTGACGGTTTTCTCAATTGAAAAATGTACATTTACTTAGGTACACATATATTATTATTAAAGTATTTGATATGTATCTTTATTTATAAAATGAAATCGTGTACTATCTATCGAATAAGCTCGCATTATTCTGTAATTTGATAATTATAATGATAATTTATAAATATTACCGAACTTAATACCTTACACTTTTGGATAAATGCTTATTGTGCGAGCGAAGCGAGCACCTACTATTCAACTTTGCTTGCACTTTGTCCGTCTGTTTGTATGTCTGTCTGTTTGTCCAGAGGATAACTCGAGAACTACTGGACCGATCTTAACCAAACTTAGTATGGAGGACCCCCATAAGGTCTCGGTGTGCCATTTTGACAAAAGTTTCAGAATGCCCTATTCTAAGGGGTCACGGGGACCCTCTAAGTGTTCTCCATGTTAATCAAATGGGAAAAATCAAAAATGAGGTTTAAGTGACTTTAGGGGTAATCGACAATGGAGATTCCGAATTTAATTATCCGTTTGATTCGGGACTCGACCTTTGACCTAGAAGATTGACTTTTGAAACCGAAAAATGAGATTTTCAACGCTGTGCTCGCACAATTTATAATCAACTTCTAGTGAGTTGATTAAAGCCTAGTATAAGTAATGCATTATTAGAATGGTTTAGGCGTAATCATACCCTATACAGTCACAGTTGGCCTAATCGTAAATACGATTTGGATCAAAGATTCTAAAATATCGAGCTACAAAAAATGGAACAGCATTTTGATATTGATAAACAATTATACATCTGTTCTG
This sequence comes from Nanhermannia cf. coronata Gr-Ori-00579, assembly GCA_034699045.1. Taxonomy (NCBI): domain Eukaryota; kingdom Metazoa; phylum Arthropoda; class Arachnida; order Sarcoptiformes; family Nanhermanniidae; genus Nanhermannia; species Nanhermannia cf. coronata Gr-Ori-00579. Next base: position 8,737 of record JAQIXA010005014.1, on the reverse strand, counting down.
CTTTAAGAAAGTACTTAATAAACATAATCTCTTATTTACTACTGTTTTTGCACGCACGTTATGGATGAGTTACTTACGTAGTTTAAAGATTATCTACTTGAATACACTAGGACTTATTCAACAGCTCGCTATTTTCGACGTTTAAATTCCGCCAATATTATAATTTCCCCATAACTCTGACTCGTGGCCCATACCATAGCAGGCAATAGCTAGCAATCTCAACTTGCCCCCAAAAATGTTTTGCATGGGGAACATTAAAAAAAAATTGCGGTTCCGGCGACCTTTAAAAAGTCCTCATTATCACAATGGGTGGAACCACCTGATATTTTTATCAAAATGTCACATCTAGACCCCATAAGAGTTCTTCATACCAACATACATATGCTGGAAATTTATTTGGCGAGGCTTCGGAAAACCTGAAATCTACTTTTATTTTGAAATTCCAGATTTTTTTGAAAAAAAATATTGAAATTCGGGTTTTGATGATCCTCGGAGTTTTTAATGGTGGCGAAATTCGAATTCTCCATTATCAAAATGTCCAAGGATCATCAAAACCCGATTTTTAAAAAAAACCTTGAATTTCAAAGTAAAATTTATAACGTTTTCCGAATCATTCGCCAAATAAATTGCCAGAATATGTATGTTGTTTGGTTAAAATCGGTAATATAGTATTCGGCATAGTACTTGAATGATCCCGCGAACCAACAAACAGACAGACTAACAAAGTGAAAAAATTTGAATAGTTAGAACTCCCTTCCCTCGCCCAATTAATAAAAATATGTAGACCTGATTTAATACTGTTGAATATATATGTACTACCATACTACGAGTAGTTTTACAGGAAATTTATAAATTCCTACGAATTCATAATTAAGATAAGATAAATTGAAGAATGTGTCGTATAAATTGGCTATTCAAAGCATGTTTGTATTTTAGTTTTAGAAAATATACCAATTTGCGAATATTAATATCTGTACTTTTTTGTAAAAAATTTGCTCAAAATCCAAAATCCAAATGGATTCTGAAATGAAAGATTTGGGGGATATTGACATTGAGGAAATTATCACAAATTCTCCTTCAACTGTCACCGTAGTGTCCAACGGGATTCAAAATTCTCAAAATACACAAGAAATAAATGGAGGCGAGGAATTTCATGACTTTCTAACAAATTATATTATAAACCAAGGTTTGAATCAAGATTTTTATGAAGATTCTTCTGAAATCAATTCAGAACCTCAGATGTCTAGTGAAACTTCTTCAGCAAGTTCATATCAACTTTCACCTGAAAACACTGGGAATGAAATGATCGAATTAGTTCCTTCAAAGCCTATTCCTTCAACTTTGACCGGGAATTTTGAAAATTCTATTTATAATACAGGATACTTAGCTTCGTCTACTCATAATCAGTACGAAGGCCAACTATTACCAGAAATAAATCCTCAAAATATCCCCATCCCCATGGATGTTGAAGAAACAGATACACAATCTCCTGCTGGATTCCAATATATTTATCAAGAGAGTACTGAACCAAATTATCAAATCTTAGAATCAGCTTCTGAAATAATTTCTAAAAAATTCAACACTTACTCAAATGTAGAATTTGAAGATCAAAAAAAGTTATACAAAAATGATAACTCAATTGAAATTGAAATGAAATTTTCAAAAGTCAAATCAGATGAACATTCACCATTGGAAATCTCTTTTAAAAATCTTAAACAATCTGTTGGGGTACAAGCGAGTACACTTTAAAAAAAATTTATTTTCTAATTTCTTATTTTTATAGTTATTAAAGAAATTGACCACATTCGATGATCAAAAGGTCAAGTTCATAACCTAAAACTCAAGTATTTTTTTGAAAATAAGGTTTTGAATTTTTGAATTTTTGAATTTGTATAGGTTCATGATGTTCTAACTTATATGACAACCTTCTGGGATAAAGTCAGGCCCGTATTAGAATCTGGAAAAATTCTCAAAAGGTTGATCCTGGATGAAGAATTGATGGATTGGAAATCGGGTCAGAAACTCCATTGTATTAATCATGCTGGAACTAAATATGATCCTGAGACTTTGGCCAAAATCGAGAAGTGGACTGTTGAATTAGTTGATATTGTTTGGAATTTAAGAAGAGATATCTTGGGGCTTATTAAGAATGTCAGTTTGGTCACAAAATATTTAAAAAAGTTGAAAACTTCAAGAAATCCTTTCAAACTAAAAAATTCATCAAATGATATTGGAATTGCCAAACCTGGCATTGAAATTGAGAGATCGTTAAAAATTATTGAGAAATACTCAAAGGGGTTTGTTGCACTTAAAGCTGAGGTAAAATTTTAGAAAAGTTAGGAAGTAATTTAGCTTCAAAATATAGCTAAAACGAATTAAAAGTTAATTAAACAGTTTTTTAATGAAGTTTTAATGTATATTATTCATTTCTTAGATTGATGATCTCTTCAAATCGATACTAGTTTCATCCTTTATAGTGTTCATTCAACCAGAGCAAGTGATTAGACCCTGGAAGAATTTTACAGCTTCACTTCGACTTTTGATTGGAAATCAGATTGGCTTGTTCAAGCCGAATCAGAAATATAAAATCAATATGAGCTTCATTAATGAAGATCAGGCGGACATTCTACTCAAACAATACTTAAGTAACAAGCCAATGATAAAACCTAAAGTTCCTGTGTCGTTTAAAAATGATTCCACTGAACTGAACATAAATGAATGTCATCAAATGTCTGCAGAATTCACGTAAAAATCCATTTTACAAATATATTCCCTTACAAATCTACTTTACTAGTATAGGAATTGTTCGGAAACTTTTTTTAAAGGATACCTCTGGGTTAGAATGGGCTTTTAGGCTTTCATATGAGGTTTAATATAGTAAAGGCCTGAAAGCCGAATACATCCTTTATTTTTGGATGAACCCGTTGTTATTTTATTCTTAATTATTTAATTCTCAAACAAATTTTAATTCAAAATAACAACTAATCAGAAAAATAAGATACCCAAATGATATTTTTTGGTTATACATAATGGGCTTTCTGGCCTTTACCTTTAAAAATATGAGTTTCAAATTCAACATTGCAAAGACCTGAAAGCCAATACATAATATGTATATCCTTTAAAAAAAGTTTTTCAACTATTGTTGGAAGTATCAAACCTTTCCTTATATCAACTGTTATAAGTTTTAATCCTTAAAATTATAGAAACTGCAAATTAAACCCAAAATTCAAAAGAACCAAAAATTTCATGGATGAAAAATATTGCCTCTACTTTCATTTTGACCTTGATCTGAGCGAGAATTCCGAATCGGTCAAAATCTGGACACTTTCTTTGCCAATTTGTGTAATTTCTGGAAATGTTCAGAAATCAGATGCTTGGGGAGCTGTCACTTACAATACTGCTTTTGGACCTTGGGATTTTATTTCCAAACCCACGACAAACATGTCCATATTTTCGACACCAGAACATGTTCCTTGGACAGAATTCAAGAAAGTTTTGAGTCAAAAATTCCTCCAAATTGGTCAGCCTTTAAGTGATGGAAATTTAGAATTTTTAAAAGAGAAAATACCCAAAGTAGATGAAACACAAGATGTAGATTATAATGTGACAAGGACAAATATTTTAAAAACAAAAATTCCAGGACTTGATTTCACATTTTGGAAATGGTTCTATCGGACTTGGAAATTCACAAAAAGGTTTTTAGCAAGTGAAATTAAACCTGGGTCTAATGAAGTCTGCAATCACAACTGTGTCTATACAGGACCATGGGCAGAACGACTTGTACATGGGTTCATATCAAGAGGTGACACTTTCCTTATTCTTAGTCTACCTGGGACGCCAGATGGAACTTTCATTCTACGGTTTTCAGAAACTTCCTTGGGAGGGATCACTATTTTTTTGACTAAAAGTAAGTAATTATTTACTAATATAACTATTAAGTTTAAAAACTAAAACTTCATAATGTTTACTACTATGTAATAGGGGTATATTGGGGATAGTTCAGAAAATTTTATGATTAGATAAATCAAAATATAGATAAAATATCCTCAAACAAGCAAGAAAAAAAAATTGATAAAACTGGTTCATCGAAAACAGGGTGTCAAAAATTTTTTGGCACCAACAATACAAAAAATTTAAATACATGTTTAATTTTAATTTCAGAAAATTCTGAACCTGTATTCGATTACAAACCGTTAATTGAGGCAGATTTGGAGTATCGTCCCTTCATATCCGGTTTACATGATATTATCGAGTTTAAATTTGTGCACACTGTTGATAATAGGAACTTGGAAAAAGAAAAAGCATTTCCCCTAATTAATGGTAAATAATATATATATACTAGGATTTATTTAACTACTCCTTATTCTTACCATTAGTTAATTACTAATTGTGCGAGCAAAGATTTGAATACAATTTTGCGATTTCTAAAACCAAACATATTTGAATTTCAGATTATGAGGAACATTTTATATTTAAATGAAATTTAAGTTTTTCTGTGATTTCGGTGGTCCCTTAAAGGTTTATTTACACCAAATACCATACATATGCATAGTGTCAAAATGGCACAACTAGACTCAAATAAGGGTACTCTAAGCCAAGTTTTGTTAAAATTTTCAAATAGTTTTCGAGATTTTCTTCTCAAACAAAAGGAAAAATGCAGTCAAATTTGAATAGTAATCCTCCCTTCGCTCGTAAAACAAATAATGAACTCTGCTCTGTTAAGGATATGTAATATATTCACAATCACTTATATTTTTTTAAATACTCTTAATTCTAGATCCTATTTTGAAAAATGAGAAATCGGACAAAAAGAATTTCTTTCCTGGATATAAAGAATGGGTCAAGAAAAAATGGTCACTATAGTTCGCAATTAGTAAGGTCGAAGGCTCCCAAAAGCATTTTTCTAAACGCCTTGTAATTGACACATGATGTTTCGGGTCATTACGAAACGTCAAATATTATGATAGGTTCAATAGAATAAAAAGCACATTTTTTGTGAAAAGTCCAGAAAAGCACATTTCGCACTTTTGGAAATATTAGGAACAGTTTCAATGCATCCTTATATCTTATAAATAAATTTAGTGTGAAAAATTATGTATTTCCAACTAAACCAATATGTACGAGTATATTAATTTTTACAAAAATAAATTTTTAAACACCAATTGTACATATATATATTTAAAATAAAAATAAAATAGTAACTATAAAATAGATTTTTGAACTTTGACAAAATAATTTTTTTTGCTAGCCTCGTTGTTCTCCAGACCGTTTTAATTGTTTAGGACTCGAAAATATTTTTTTCTTTTATTTATATAATTTATTTCAGAAAAGGTAATGATTTAAAGAATGTTTTCTATAATTAAATAAGTATGATTTAGTTTTCAATAGCATAGACAAGTGCATCAAACACATCGATGACTCCCCATCCACAAACGTTATCTAAAAAATATAACAAAACAAACGTTATAGGTACGTAAATACTACTTACCATTAGGCAGGTTAGATTGAGAATATAAGTTTACTTGGTCTGGCAGTATCTGGGATTCCCCCACAAACTTGTCCAGTCGAACAATTTTCTTTTTTCGAGGTCTCTGAGAGAATATGTTCAGCTCGGTCAAAGGTCAAATCTTCTTCAGCACTTCGGACAATGGCCAAAAGACCGGATAAATGTGGTGATGCTATCATAAAAAATTAAAAATTTAGAAAATTAAAAGCAAAATTACTGAAGTAAGTAGTGTATCTTCTTACCCATAGAGGTTCCAGACATGGTAGTGTAGGCAGTGTCAGAAGCCATACCAGCAGATCTAATAGTTTGACCTGGACAACAGACAGTTGGTTTGAGTTCTCCATGGACAGATGGACCACGTCCAGTGAAGCCAGTTGGACAGCTTTCAGCGTTTGAGGCTCCAACTACAAAGTATGAAAATTTTTGTCAACTAATTTTAATTTGATCTCTATTAGGATTAGGATAATGCTGAATAGTATGTGCCTTATCTTACCTGAAAAGGTTCCACTTTGGCTGTCAGCTGGATATCCAACAGTTCCACAAGTTGAGCCTGATCCACCCATACCAAAAACTGGGAGAATTCCAGCGGCATGCCAAGCCTGAAGAGCTATTTGCAAAAAAAATTTAGAAAAATTTCATAGTTTCATAAAATTTCATAAAATCTATACCTCCATCAAAGAATGAACCACCGCCACCAGCACCCCATCCGTTATTAACAACTATAGAAAAATACGTTAGAACTTGCAAAATTTTCAAAATGTTTAAGAATTTGTTTTACTATGTGGGACTAATGAACAGTCTGGATTGTTTCCATCAGCATCATGAGGACAAACAAAGAATTGAGCACATTCTAAAAGGGCTGAAGTTGATCCGATACCGCTAGCTTCACTAGTTTTTCAAAAAAAAATATTAATATTTTAAATATATTTTTTTAATATTATCAGGGTATTACAGTCCTTTACAAGCCATCCATTTTGCGTCAGGAGCTTTTCAAAATTTTCAAATATTTAGAAATTTTTCAAAATATGTACTGATATATCGTATATAATAAAAATTATTACCAACGCCAATTCCATCTTGACCAACTGCAACACCAGCGATAAAAGTTCCTATTATGAATAAAAAAGTTAATTTTTGGTAAAAAAAGGCATTTTTAACAAGGTTACCATGTCCATTGTCGTCCATTGGTGTTTTGCTTTCTAAAGGTGTAGCATCAAACCATCCATAACCTTCGACCTCATCACCGAAATAATTTACGGCAAGGGCTTCATGAGTTCCTCGAACACCTTCATATATACATATATATAAAATCAAAATTTTAAATTTCCCGGGTTTATTTACCTGTATCAAGGATTCCAATAACTGATCCACTTCCAGCATTTCCACCTAAAAAACAAAAATAAATGAATTTGTAAGACCACTTTATGGTAAGACAAAGCTTTGAAATCCTGGATTTCATTCGATAGATTATCATTTAACAGTGAAATTTTCAATTTTTAAGATATCATATCTTAGATATGACCAAAATTTTTGCAAATTTTTGAATACCTGCCATTTCCCAAGCTTCATGAGCTCTAATTAAGGCAATGTTGTATTCAACTTTTGGTATAAGTTTCCCTCTGGTGGTGATCTTTTCAAATTTTGTATCATCAATTTTGACGGTCAAATCTTCTGAAATTTTTGCAATTTCTGGCATTTCTGAAAGTCTCATAATCATGGTAGCATCAACACCTTTAATCGAAACTAAATTGTTGATCCAAAGACTCTTGACATTTTTATCGCCAAAAACACCTCGTGCGAATTTTAATAAATTTTCCTGACTTTGTTCAGCCTGTTGAGTAAGTTCTTCAAAAACTATTAGGGCTCGGACACCACGTTCTGTCGATTTTGTGAATGATTTTTCAAGTTTTTGGAGAATTTCAGGTGTTCTATCTCCAGTCATTGAGATCAAAACATTCATAGATTTTTTAGAAACCATCGACTTGGTCAAGTCTTGGTCAATTTTATCAAATGACACAAAACATAAGGCAGCTGGGAGGAGAACCGACAAGATCAAAAATAATTTCATTTTTTCAGATTTTGAACAAATAAAATTTTCAAAAATATGTAAAATGTAACAGAAATGGTCAAGTGCATTGGCGTCTACTTATATCGACTTTTCAAGTGGTTTCAAGTGGTTTCAATAAAGTGTTATCGACATGGACATGACATTAGACGTAAAATTATCGATTTGTTAAATTTCTAATCATTCATTTAATTTCGATAACTTGTCTGTTGTTCTATAAAAAGTAAATAAAAGATTGATGATTGGATTTGGACTTTTGCAACTGACTAAAAAAATTATTTTTTCCAATCATGCATACCAAGAACTGTCAATAACTATTTTATTGAATAGGTCGATCTCGACCTTCGATATTTTGATATCGATAACAATTTGATTGATTTTGAATAAGTGTACTTTAAAGAATGATGATAGATAAATATTGTTGCTTTAAAAAATGTACAGAAGTGTTATGGGACAAAATCTCTTTAAAAGAATAATTATGTATTTAAAATGGAGGTATGTACTATGTACCCTCCTGCTGGAGCTTGTATGATATAACTTGTATGATATAAGTACAGTGCTCAGTGCAGCCCCAATTTCCCCATCTATTTTTTTTTTCAGTTTTAAAAAACTATAATTTGGAATTTGGGCTCAGATTCACATTGAATGAGACCAAAATCTGGTTTTTCAAAGCGACATTATCCTTAAAACTTTAGTACGAGTCAAAAAGTAAGGATTATATTTTATACATAGTAAATTCCATATGGGTCCCAAAGGCCCATGGTGACCTAAACCTAAAACATGTCATTAGCCATATTATTGTCTTTAATAGGGTTAATTAATGAAATGAGCAAGGCTGTTTGTAATTTTTTATGAAACGTTATATCCGGAATCCGGAATCCGGAATCCGGATTATATGTGACCATTTTTAGGGTTCTTTTTGAAATTGCTCTTAAGACTTAAGATACTTTAAAATAAAAGCTTTATAAGGGCATTGCATTGTTAGTGAATAGGCTTATTCTTATTACCTACATATCAATGGGGTTTAGGGGCTTAGGTCCAAAACCATAAGGTCCAATCCATAAGGTCTAAACTTTAAGGTCCAAACCATAAGGTCCAAACCATAAGGTCCAAACCATAAGGTCCAAACCATAAGGTCCAAACCATAAGGTCCAAACCATAAGGTC
>JAQIXA010005013.1:0-10136 GCA_034699045.1 Nanhermannia cf. coronata Gr-Ori-00579 | reverse complement strand
TGGCTTTAGACGTGGCTCTTGGGGAGCGCGGGTTCGATTCCCGAATGAGTTTACATTTTTGTCCAAGTTCTCACAATGTCTGTATGTCTGTATGTCTGTCTGTATGTCTGTCCCTCTGTATGTCTGTTTGTCCAGAGGATAACTCGAGAACTACTGGACCGATCTTAACCAAACTTGGTATGGGGGACCCCCATAGGGAGGCGGTGTGCCATTTTGACAAAAATTCCAGATTACCCCATCCTAAGGGGTCACGGGGACCCTTTAAGGATTCTCCATGTTAATCAAATGGGAAAAATTAAAAATGAGTTTTAAGTGACTTTAGGGGTAATCGATGATGGAGATTCCGAATTTGATATCCGTTTGACCCGGGAGTTGACCTTTGAAACCGAAAAACGAGATTTTCAACGCTTTGCTCGCACAATTTATAATCAACTTCTAGTGAGTTGTTTAAAGCCTAGTATCTTCATAAGCCATTTTGTCCATTACAATTTTTGCCATTTGGCTGGAATTGGATGAAATCAATTTCAGCCGGCTAATTATCAACTCTGATCTTATTTTGGGACACCCTGTTCTAATTTTTTATTTTTTTATTTATGCAGATTGTGAAGGAGATGAAGATGTGACCTCTACTAGCCAGGAGCATGAAACGGGACTTTTTAGACGACCTCGAGACACGGCCTTGTTCTACACCGATCTACGCCAGCTCAACTCTCAGGTTAGCAAACTCAGGTTCTCGATGCTGAAGCAGCGGGGTGAAGGTGAGGAGGTTCAAGTGAAGACCACTCTTGACCGGATCAAAATGCTGGAGAATGGCATCGAGGCTTACAAGGACAAGACTCATCCCCATTATCCATGTGTAATTTGTAGAAATGCCGGTAATATATATACATATAAAGATCAAGAGATTCAAGGTTTTTAAATTATTATTCATTTCAAGAAGTATAGGATAGAATACAAAAACTTAAAAAATTACTAAAGATAAAAAATTTCAAATTTCAGGCCGGACTTGGATGGTGAAACCCTGCTCGCATGTTCTCGTCTGCCTCTATTGTGCTCAGAATATGGTCGGATTATACTGCCCCGTCTGCTTCATTCAGATCACCAGTACTGAGAATATTAATGATGATTTGTATCGACAGCAAATTCAAAATTAATATCAGCGATAGCTACAATAATTCACTCTTAAAATGCTAATTGATCTTAAAATTTATTAAAATTCTATATTAGTATAGGTACCCTACATGTAAAATACTAATTAATTTAATAAGAACTTTCTTATAATGCTATATGTGTACTGTATTCCTGTACTTAAATATGTAATGGTAATTAAATCTAAACATTATTTTTTTTGGCTCAGAACTATCCCTTATCTACCCCTATTGGTCTATCTTTTTTTATTTTACATAATTGTATTGTTTATATGTATACGCTGCCGAGAATTTTAAAAAAATCTCCCCAACTATCCCTACTCGATGATAGAGTTCTTCGAGCTCTTTAAAATGTAAATAATAAATTACTAGGCTTTAATCAACTCACTAGAAGTTGATTTATAAATTGTGCGAGCAGTGTTGAAAACTTCTCAAGCACCCCATTTTTCGGGGTCAAAGGTCAATTTTCTGGTTAAATGGAAGTCAAATTCGGAATCTCCGTCATCGCTTACCCCTATAGCCAATTAAACCCAATTTTTAATTTTTCCCGTATGATTAACATGGGGAACCCTTAAAGGGTCCCCGTGACCCCAAGGGGTGGAGCCACCTGGGTTTTTTTTGTCGAAATGGCACTTCTAGACCCTGCAAGGGTCCTTCATACCAAATTTGGTCAAGATCGGTCCAGTATTTTCGAGTTATCCTCTTAAAGGGTCCCCATGACCCCAAGGGGTAGGGCAATCGGAAATTTTTTTCGAGCATGCACAATTAGACCCTGTAAGGGTCCTTCGTGCCAAATTTGGTCAAGATTGGTCAAGTAGTTTTCGAGTAATGCCATGCACAAACAGACAGACAGACAAAGTGCAAGCAAAGTTGAATAGTAAATGCTCGCTTCGCGCGCACAATCATGTATTTTTTTATAATTTACTAGTACCTATATTATGTTAGGTTTAAACTTACTTTATATTGATCTTGGAGATCCACACCAGAATATAAAATCGGATGAACTTTCGTATTATAGGCCATTTGAAGGTGTGTATAATATTTAGCATACTCTTTCATAAAGTCAAAGAAATAATAATAAAGTCTCAAATTCTCTGGACAATGAGTGAAGATTAATCTTTTAAGCTTTTCCCTAAAAAATAGACAAGAAAAATATATAAATACCTACAACTAGTCTAGGATAATAATATGGTAGGGTACTTACAATAATAATATCCAATATCGAAAAAATCCACTTATTTTCTCATCCAAATCCTCCTTCTCAAAATTCTCCTCAAACATTGATTGAAAAAGTATTTGTAATTGTAATGTCCATTGAGAGAAAGTAGTCACTTGAGTTGTAAAAGAGAATAATAAAAAGAGCTCGAAATTTTTCCAAGATTGACTTTTGGCTTCTGATTCAGCTTCAAAATACTATAAAAAAATAAAAATAAACTAGGCTTAATCAACTCACTAAACATAAGTGTTGATTATTAATTGTGCGAGCAAAGCTATGAAGACAACAACACAAGATTCCCCATTTTCCAAGGTCAAAGGTCAACTCCCGGGTCAAACGGACATCAAATTCTGAATCTCCGTCATCGATCACCCCTAAAGCCACTTAATTAAACCTCATTTTCCCCATTTGATTAACATCTGAAATCTTTGTCGAAATGGCACACCCCACCCTATGGGGGTCCTTCATGTCAAGTTTGGTCCAAATTGGTCTAGTAGCTCTCGAGTATCCTCGGGACAAACGACAGACAGACAAACGGACAAAGTGCAAGCAAAGTTGGATAGTAAGTACTCGCTTCGCTCGCACAATAAAAAATAAAATAAGAGTTTTATTCAGTTTTGAAAAACTTGAATAGAAATCCTTCTTTTTATAATTTTGGTAGGGTAGCTTACATCATTAGCAAGGTTGGTAAAATTCATTCTGGTCATAGCCCGTACTAAAAGTGGTCCAAATGACAAGTCAACCTCCAGAGTTTGGAAAAAACGTTGCTCGATTCTTACTAAATGACTCACACTTGAAGGAAAATATACAAAAATTACCAAAATTGCCAAAAAAAATAAAATAGGTAGTTACTGTGCATAGAAATTGACCGAATTCTGGAAAAGACCAAAAGTATTCATTTTGATGTCAATCAAACCACTTGAATAATCCTTTAGACAACGTAATAATTTAGCCCCAAAACATCCAGCAAACTTTACAAATAAATCATTGAATATTTCTAAAAAACAAAAATAAATTATTATAAAAAATGTAGGTAGGTGATTTTCTATAAAAGGGGGGTGCAATTTACCTGGCGATGGTTTTTTTATATTACTAAAAAAGAAATCAACGATCGACTGATAGCAATAAACATCAACTTTTTGAATAAATCTTTGAATAGCTGTATGCTCCACTAATCTCTCCATCTTATCCCTTAAAATTTGGCAAAAAAGATATAAAAAAATCAGCAATTTCTCTTTATAAAGTAGGTAAATTAGTAGGTAATTTACCTTGTTAAAGTTTCATCATAATACTTAACATCTTTGGGTGGATCAATAAAATCATGCATATTCTCAGATCTCCAAAAACATGCTAAAATCATTTCATACTCGACGAGATTCAGCTCGTTTAATTGCTCGAATAAAAGCTAAAATAAATAAAATAAATTAGTTATTTAGTATCCTACTTATAAATGTCTCTAGTATTTAATATTAGTAAATTATAAAAATAATAATACATTTATATAATATTAGTATCTTACCCTCCAGTGCTCTTTATAAATTGTTTCAAAAAGTAGAAATTCGAAATACTCATCCACAAAATGTAATTTATTTTCAGACGAATCAACTTGAGGTCTCAGAAGCTCAATGACAGGGAATTCGTCAAGTTTAACAGGTGTAAAGACCGTATTCTAAAATAGAATAGCGGGATAAAAATAAAAATATATAAATAATCTACTAGCTTTGTAATTATATGTAAATGTAGGTAATTATTATTATAATTATTATTTTTACTACCAAATCAGTTGATGTCCATTGGCAGTTGAACCCAGAGTCAATCTTCTTCTTGGGAAAGAAAGACTTGAGATTTATCGTCTTAGGCCTTGTAGATTTAAATGCAATAAATTCAGGGCTGCACATGTCGAATCTCTCGTCATTATTCTCACCATCATATTTAATCATACAATATTTTGAAGCTTCTTTAATTCGAATTCCATCATAATGATACCTACAGAACAGAACAGATAGAATAGAAAATCAGTTAAAATTTTTTAAAATAAATTGACTCAAAAATATCATTAATACATACTCGTATAGGACAGGATAGGTAAACTTATAAAAAATGATATTAATTTTAATTTTTAAACTTACTTTGAATTTCCTCTTGATCCCAATCGTCTAGTTTGTAAAATAGGGAAGACCATTCTTATAGCCTTACCAAATGAAGCTTGATTCAGCATCTGGAAACCATGTTCTTCACAAAAGAGTCGATAATGAAAGTATACAATGGATCTTGGAATAATTGTCCCTTCCCAGGGTTCATAATTCATATCCAGCCAGTTGAACTACATGTTAAAAGTTGCAAAAAAAAAATTAATAAAAGTTAATCAAGTTGAAGGAAATTGAATTTTTGTTTTTGTACTTTACCAATTCTCGAGAATTTGGTAAACTTTTCGATTTCTTTAACCCATCCAAAGATCCATCAGAATCTTCACCACCAGATTCAACAACACCACCACGTCCACCACCACCAGCTAAACTCTCTTCGTCACTTTGATGTCTATTTTTTGGTGGTCGACCTCGACCTCTTGTCAACACCCTCTGCTTGCAAGATCCATCGGCACCGGCACCACCACCAAGTAGCAATTTTGGTACTGAAACAAAAACAAAAAAAAAACATAATTAAAATACCATAAAAAACCTTAATATTACGAAGCTAAATACATAGATAATTAACTTACAATTAAGAACCCTTTTAATTGGTTTGGTAATCTCTTGAAATTGGTTTTCCTCCTGCAAGAGTGTAATTTGTCCATTAAATGGACTGCAATTGACATGGACCGGAGGAGAGCTGACAATTTGGCCCTGGACATCATTCGTCGTCAACTGTGAACCATCTTTCCAGCTGGTCAAGACGGGGTGGTTCAGCTGGTCCATCACAATCCTAAAGAAAAGAAAAAAACCACAAACAGATCCAGGTGTAAAAATTAAATTAAATTAGATTTCATCCTACATACTACATGCATATTAATTATATGATAAAATAGAAATATAGGATACCTTTTGACTTCCACCACAAGATAAAGATTTCCAGGAGGATCACCTATTATTCATACAGAATACAGATAGAAATCCAGTAGACCCAGTCTCCCAGTAGTCCAAAATCCAAATCCCTTAAGCAATATACAGTTTCTACTCGATGCTTTAGCCCTAAAAAACCCCTTTGACCTTGACCTCTCTTTTTTGTCTAGTATTTATACTTTAAATGAGACTGAAATTTCAGTTTTCAGAGCTGAATTAAAATAAAAACTCAACTCAACTCCTCAACCTCAAACTTCAAACTGTCAACGTCACCTCTTTTTGATTCTCAAAATACCCCTCAATCAAGATTCAGGATTTTTCACATCAAGAAAAATCGCGGAAAAATCTACACATAAGCACAAGCACTCACATAAAATATTATTTACTAGGCTTTAATCAACAACTCACTAGAAGTTGATTATTAATTGTGCGAGCAAAGCTATAAAATGTTATTTTTATCAAATAAAAAATTTTGCGGTTCCAGGGGCAACCGTGTGGTTCCTGGGGGCCGCACGGACCCGGGGACCATATATCTTTGCATTTCAAGCCATGGGGAACTTTTATATCAAATAAAAAATTTTGCGGCCTTAAAGGGTCCCCTCAACCCCAAGGGGTGGGTCAATCTGAAATTTTTGTCGAAATGGCATACCCTCACCCTATGGGGGTCCTTCATGCCAAGTTTGGTAAAGATCGGTCCAGTGGTTCTCGAGTTATCCTCTGTCAGACATACAGACAAACAGACGGACAAAGTGCAAGCAAAGTTGAATAGTAAGTGCTCGCTTCGCTCGCACAATCAAGAAAAGAATATCGAAAATCAAAATCTCTTTCGTCGGCAGCGGCGCAGTCGGCAAAAAAAAAACCAATTTTCGTTTCGTTTTCTTTAGGTATTGATTTTGATTTTTGATAAATAATTAACTAATTGAAAATCATTAATAAGTAATCATTAATACCCGGATTACCTAATAGAGGAAGGAGATCGTTAACTAAGGTAAGGTAATCATTGAAGGTTCTACTGCTAATTCGAATTCGATTTATAAAAGAAGAGAACCATCTGATCTGATATATAAAAGTGATTCAGATTCGATTCTGAATTTCAGAAATAATGGATATTAGAATTAAATCAAGGACAAGTTCTACCACTACTACCAGAAGAACAAGGAATCAGAATCAAAAAGCTAACCACCACCAGATTCAGAAAACTAACCAGAATAATAATCAGAAAACTAACCCAAGTCAAAGTCAGACCCAGAGGAGGAGATTAAAAACCAAAGTTGTCCAGCAAAACAAAATAAAGAAATCAGTCGAAATTAATAAGGCTAATAAAAAAGAAAAAAAGAAGAGGAGGATTCGACCAAGTATTACTTTAATCACTACCTGTTCTACATGCAACATCACATTTGGTGAACGTCGAGAACTTCTCGTAAGTGTAAAATATTATAATAATCCTAATTGTGCGAGCGAAGCGAACACTTACTATTCAACTTTGCTTCCACTTTGTCCGTTTGTCTGCCTGTCTGTTCGCGGCATTATAACTCGAAAACTACTGGACCGATCTCAACCAAATTTGGCATGAAGGACACTTATAGGGTCTAGTTGTGCATGCTCGACAAAAATTTCAGATTGCTCCACTCCTTGGGGTCATGGGGACCCTTTAAGGGTTCCCCATGTTAATTAAATGGGAGAAATCAAAAGGTTTAAGTGGTAATTGATGACGGAGATTCCGAATTTGACATCCATTTTAAACAGAAATTGACCTTTGACCCCGGAAAATGCTATACTTTGTGATATCTTCATTGCTTTGCTCGCACAATTTATAATCAACTTGTAGTGAGTTGATTAGAGCCTAGTTAAAATTAACATTAAAATTATATTTCTCTTTGATTTTTATTATAATAATATCTGTAGGCTCATAACTCGAAGTTGCATACAGTAATTGTATCGTGTCATGTGTGTTTCAAAGGTAAAATACTTGATTTACAATTTGATTAAATATGCTTTTTCCTGACCATATTATTTATATTTTTAGACTTTAAGAGAAAGTCGACTTTAAAAATTCATTTAAGGTATTAAAACATATTTCTAGTTTTTAATTATCTTATTTAAATAAATTAGAATTAGATAACTAATATAATTTTAATTCATTATATTTTTTATTTATAGGACTCATGGTATTGGTGAAACTTTATTTAAATGTGACGGGTGTCCTGACAAAAAATTTTTTCCTACAAAACTCCGTTTAAAAGAGCATAATCAATGTGTAAGAAATCCACAATGCTGACTTGAACTTTGACCTTAGAATATTAGAGTACCAAATTAATATTCTATTTTTATTTTATAGGCACATGGTGAACCTAGATCTGTGTAAGTATTTTAATTACATGATTACTAAATATTTTCTAATTTTTTAATATTATATTTTTATTTTAGTCAGTGCGAACTTTGTTCTCAAGGTTGGTTTGATAAACCATTTAATTTATAAACTTATATATATTATAATTGGGATTAATTTATGATATATTTATATATTTCAGGTTTTTCTAGAAAAAAAGACCTAGACATTCATGTAGCTTCAAAGCATAATGGTTTACGAGTTGTGTGTTCACAAGATGGATGTGATAAAGATTTTTCTACACCCATGGGCATGAAAACACATGTACGAAAGGAGCATATGAAGGATTTAAAATATCTCTGCACTGTCGAGTCCTGTAATAAGGCTTTTGTGAATTTTTCGTCCAGAGAACTACATTACAAAAGAGATCATCTCAAGATCAAACCATTCAAATGCTCTGATTGTGACAAAAAATTTAATTCAAATTGTGATCTGAAGCAGCACATAATTCAAAATCATTCTGGACCACATTCTTTTCCATGTTCTTCCTGTCAGAAGGTAATTTTACATTTACTATTTATTTCCTATATATTCATTTTTTAATGCAACTCTGAAAAGAAAATTTTTACCATATTTTTACTTACAAGGTAACTTTTTTACATGAAGTTCCTCAATGAAAAATCTGCTCATATGACCTACCATTAGGAATTATGGATAGTCAAAACTGAACCGAATCGAATACCATATTTTGAGTGAGATCGTGGTTTTTGGGATAAATGGTTTTTTTTGTTTTGGATTTTGAAATTTTTGTAAGGGTCCCTCTGTGAAAGTTGAAATTTCCCATGCTAAATCAAATGGGATTTTCGAAAAATCTCAAAAAATGAAATTTTTTTTCCTCAATCATTTTTTGAGATTTTTTGAGTTGAAAAAAAATTTCATTTTTTGAGATTTTTCGAAAATCCCATTTGATATAATATGGGAAATTTCAACTTTTACGGAGGGACCCTTACAAAAATTTCAAAATCCAAAACATAAAAAACATTTATCCCAAAAACCAAGGTCTCACTCAAAAAATGGTGTTCGGTTTTGACTATCCATAATGGTATGTCATGTCACCATATATATGAGCAGATTTTCCATCGAGGACCTTCATATAAAAAGGTTACTTACCATTGCTAAATATATTTCTACAAGTCTGACCAAAATCAGGGTTTTCAGAATTGACTTTTACCTATTTATATTTATTAATTACCTAATAAGCTAAGATACTATCATCTGTTTAATAAATAAGGTCTTTGCAACTGAGAAGAAGTTGGCGAGACATACCTTGGAAGTTCATCTAGAAGGAGAAACTGACTTTTCTTGTACAAAATGCCCGAAAAAATTCGCTAATAGCTCTCGACTTAAAGTATTTAAATACTATTTAAAATATGTACTACCTACTTTTTTCAAAAAAGAAATTAATACCTATTTTAATTTTAACAGGATCATTACCTGAACAAACATACTGACCATAGCGAGAGACCAATTAAATGTTCCATTTGGTAAGTTATTTTTTTTACCACATTACCTATATTATATTTACTATTTTATTATACATACCTATGCAATTTGATTAATAATTTTATTATTTTTATTTATATAGTTATAGAGGGTTTGTTGCCAAATCACAATTAAATGTACATGAAAGAAAAGTTCATAAAAAGTAAAAAAATTGTTATCGAAATATATAGAAAGTATTGTAGGTATACGCCATTCGCATTAAATTTTAAACTATGTACCCTGTTATATTTATTTATGGTTTAAAAATGTATTTATGGTCATTCCTAGATATAAAATTTTATAAAATGGACTATCCATATTGCTCGACTCTTTAAAGATCTAACTATTAATGCACTTACTTGTTTTTTTTAATTTTTATTACAGAGCATTCAGTAATTTCTTAAAATTAAAATATTAAATTTTTTAGATTTGAGTACACTTAAATCACTAAAATCTATAGCTCAATTTAATTTTATATAGACATTTGAACAAATCCAAACTCTTTTATTGAAAATTATATATGCTATTATATAGGTAGTATAGATCAGAATAATATTCAAGTTTGTTGATGTTTTTGAGACAAAAATAAAATAATCATTTATGAATTTTAGATCACAATCTCTTTGTTAATTTCTCAACTTTCTTTTTTGACTGTTTTTTAGTTAAGGATTCCTAATAGATTATAGTGTAAAAAATGATAGAGTCTATTTTTACTTGTTTTGTTGACTTGTGAAAAGTGATATTATTATTTTATCACTTTGTACATTAAGGGGCAATCTAGACAAACAAAAGGTGAATCGGTTTTCCCATGTTAATCAAATGGCCTGTTTTGTGGGACTTCG
>JAQIXA010005012.1:0-10137 GCA_034699045.1 Nanhermannia cf. coronata Gr-Ori-00579 | reverse complement strand
CCAGTATTATTATAAACTGATGAAGTTTCGGTAGAAATTTCTCCAAATGTTTTTCGAGATATAGAGAACAATTTCTTGTGAAATTGAATAGCATTTGTATAGTCTTTTTTGGCACGATAGCACAAAGCCATAGCAAAATAGAGTCTATAAGTATCTTTCAAATCCGTAATAATATTCTTCATTGTTTCGAAATATTTAGTGAAAATTTTGTCAATATTTTTAATTTCTGAGAGCCAATCAAGTAAAAATGTTTTATTAATAATGAAGCCAAGGATTATATTATTTAAAATTTGTAGAACCAGATGAATGGCATGTTGGAGGATATACTTTGTATCCAAAGCTGTGTATTCAATACAAACATTCTCGATAATTTCAGAACATGATATTAGAATTTGGTATTCATTTTCAATACTTATTAATTTGATGGATTTTTGAACCAATCTGTGTATTGAATAAAGTTGATGGTCACCACGAGATTCCAATTTCACCAAATCGTATTTTAATAGGAATTCTTGAACTTCAATTATTTCCATTTTGTCAATTTCATTAATTTCAGCAAATTCTTCAAGAAATAATTTTGGAATTTCTTCTGCTTGCAAAAATGAAATTATTTGTAGAAACTCGTAAGCCAATGAGGACTCTTCCTTAATTTTGTCTAGACTGATTTTGACGCTTTTCCAAACTGATTTCTCTTCGAAATTTGGGCAAATTTTCAAATATTCTACTTCAGCCATTTTAAAATAATTTAGATAGTCTTTAATCGTGATTTTCTTGGGTTTTATATAATGACATGCATTTGAAATTGCCAAGGGTAAATAACCGAGATCCGCACTTAACTCTTGAGAATCCTCATCGTTTTGAATTTTTAGAATTTTTTGAATTAACTGACAGCTTTCAGATTTCTCAAAGGAAAGCAAAGAAATTTCTTCAAAATCTGACCAATTTGAGGTGTCCCTCTATGTGGCTACCAAAATTCCGCCAAAACTTGGAATAAAATGGCGAATATTCTCGAAATCCTCGACATTATCGTAAACAATCAACCAACAAGAACTGTATTTTTTGTCAAACCAATTTTGTATAAAATTTTGTGAACCTTCAAATTGATCTTTAGAGTCGATAGCTTTATAATTTAAATTTTTAGCTAATTGGCAAATTTGTTGGATCAAATTGACTTCAGCTCCAAACCAAAAAACATTTGAAAATTTTGTTCGATTTCTGTAGAGAAATTCTGTGACAGTCGAAGTTTTCCCGACTCCTCCCATACCATAAAGTACAAATTTTAGAGTTGAATTTTCCCACAATTTAGATTCCAGAGAATTTTCCAAAATTTTGAAAATTTCTTCACGCCCCGTGAAATGTTGATTCCTCTCTCGATGTCCAACAACCCAAAATTTTAAATCTTCATCTATAGTTATAATTAATTAATAATAATTTAATTGAAATTTGAGAATCCGGTGTAGTTATTTACCTTTCCTAATGTTATGGTTATGATCATTTGGATCACCTGTAGGAATTGAGGAAGCTTGAATACTAAAATTGTCAAAATTAGAGACTTCTAATTTTGACACATTTGATTCTATCGGTATAAATAATTTTAAAAAAATTATAAAATTTGACCTTAATCGTTGAAATTTCGTGATAAAATTACCTTTACTAATGTTACCCCAAACTTTTGCAACAAGATGCTCGTTTGAAGTTTCCAGAAAAATATTTTTCAATATTTCAGGCGACAAATTTTTCTTCAGCAATGTGCTATAAAGGCAGTCATAAGTATCATGTGAAGTTGCATTACAAAATGAATTTTTCTAAAAAAAATTTTTTTTTTAATTTTACAAAATTCAAATTATCTCTTTAAGTATTACAATGAATTCAATCTCTGTCCGACTTAATACACTTTTGGAATATAATTTTGCCAAGATGGCCGAACAATTTGTGGTTTTTTCACTTAAGAAACTCCAATGGGGTCTCAAAATGTTTTCCAAACTCATTTTAAACCAATTATATTTTATTCAAGACTTGATTTGAGTTAAAATTTTCAAAATTGGATAATATTTATAGGTATGAACCATACCTTATAATAATTCTAGATTTTAAAATTATAGCTTAACTTAGAATTAGTATTTATATTGTACCAATATTATTAGTATGTACCGTATTAATATTACTATTGTATTACAATTACATATACCTACTTGTACCTTAAAATTATTTTGAATTTTTGTAATTTATCCTTTTGCTACAGGAAATATCTCACCTCAATTAATCACGTATTTCTTTACCCAAAATAAAAAATCGACAAATTTAGCAAGTTTACCTTACTTTAACATAGATAAAACTTCCTACAATAAAATAATAGAACCTTAACTCCTTGTAATTTCAATATCTCAAAACATTTTATTTACTTATTATAAGAGATAAAAGATACCCTACAACTGTTCAACTTAACTAAAAATTATTATTTTTTATATAATTTCTCAAATTTATTTACAATATTTCTCAAAAGAAATGCAAAATTTGCATACAAGTAGATGCCAAATTTTGCAATAATTGCCCAAAATCTTGTAATAAATCGAGATTTGCTCATTTTTTCAACGATGAATACAATCAAACAAATACTAAATCCTGTGACATATATGACAAAAATGATAAAGAAATCATTCAAATATCCTGGGACAAATAACATGGCTTTATCATCAAATAATTCAAATTCTAATATATCCTGATGATTTTTGATTTCACTTTGAATATTCGTGAATTTTGTAAATTCTGATAAAATCCCAGACTGGACAATTCTTCCTAAATCTCTTCTTAAAATTGGATTAAAGTAAAATTTTCGGCACCAAAAAATACTAAAAAGAACAAAATCTGAATAATCCCCTTCTTTAAAATAATATTTTGGTAAAAATATTTTCATAATTTTAATATAAGATTCCAATTCAAATGTATAGGTAGCAATTGAGAATGTTTTTAAGGTCAAATCTTTCTCAGGATTTGTTCCATGAAACTGTGGATCCCCTTCAGATGTCATATTCCCTGAGGATATGATCCTTTTAAATAATTCAACATTTTTGATCCCATGCTGATATATAATTTTATTTTTTATTTTTCTTAAATATCCATGGTTTTTTGTCATCCGTTTTTCTGAAAGTCTGTCACCAATTATAGCTGTTAATAATGATATAGGTAGCTTAGAGGGGAGTACGATACCAGTTGTCGTAAAAATTTGAAATTTTGTCGCAGATAATTGGTCGAAATTTTGCGGGACTTGTGGGTCTCTTGGTGATGTTATTTCAGTGTACATTTCACCCTTGTATATATTTGCAAAAATTATTGAGCCAAAATGCCATAGCAACAGTAACCATGAGACTAATTTAACATGAAGTTTTATTTTTGGAGAAATTTTAAATTGTTGATCTTGCTCTAGAAGGATTGTAAGTAAAGGGAAAAATCCAGAATAAATGCAAATTTGTCCAGAAATTGCTGATAGGGTTATCGATAGGAATAAAACACTTGTCCAAATTAATACCCAAGTTGGGACATCAAGAGGTGCAAATATTGATAGAATTGTTGGTGGTGACCAGTTTGGTGTCACAAAATTTAATACATATTTCTGAACCTCGTATATGGAGACATCAATTCTTATTAACCAATCTGTTCCTAAGACTGCTCTATGCAGATGATTTTTTAAAAATAATGTAACAATTGACTTTGAATCTCCATCGAAATCAACCAGTGTAACATTTCTTAATTGGCTTATAATGAGTCGAATGCATGTATTTGAATCTACAACAAAAGCATCAATTAGATTCTTGCATTTATTGATACCAATGCCAACTGGTGAGTAGACATTTATATTGAGCCCCAAACTATCAATATGCAAATCATGCCAGAGATTTTTCAAAAAAATCAAAAAACTCATTTCTTCAAAGTCTCTATTATTTTGTAAATATGTGATTTTTTTAAACCTTGAGGTATTTGAGTGATGACAGTGTTGGCATAACATATACGAAGTATTTTGGAAAATAAATATAATTCTAAACCAATTTGATCGAATTTTCAATAAATGTATGTAAGATTTACTCTGTTCAAGAAATCCCAAGCTTTTTTCAAATACATCCTGAACTATAAGAATGATTGTAAAGTCTGGAAAATTATTCACTTGCATTGGATATGCCAAATTTTGCAAAATTTTTGCAAAATTTCCATCATTTAATATGGATGTTGTGAATATTTTTGCATAGCATTTTGTATACCTTCTATAGTACTGGGTTGAGAAATGCAAAAAATCCGAATTTATTCCAGGATTCCGCCTTCTTTTAATCCCCCCGTTTGTATCATTAAAAAGATTTTCAAAATATTTTGGAAATTTTCCATCAAATTTTGCAAAAATATCGTGTGAGATTCCAACTTCTCCATCTGAGATTTCATCATCAAAAACCAAATGCAAAATACAAGATTCTGAAAATGATTTGAGAATTTTCAATGAATCCTCTGATAGTATAGGATTAAAACTATATGCAAGAGTAGTCAAAAATATATGAAATAATATTGAAAAAATTAAGAAATTCATTGTGAAAAATTTTGCAATCCCCAAAATTTTCAAAATATTTTCTAAATAGGGTTTATTGTGTTATTTATATCAAATTTTGTTTTATATTTACGATACTGTTGTATTGTCAGACTTATTGTTAGAAGACACGAGTATATTTTAATAGCACCTATCTAATTGTAATTCTGCTTGAGAATTCTAATTCTAATCATTTAAATTGATCATTATTTTTCAAGATTTTATATAGTAGGTACCCATCATGAGTTACTTAAAGTACCTACCTACTATATTGAGTTGATTATAAGGTGATTTCAAGGGCTGATTATTGATTATTAAGTCTAACTATAAGATAAATTTTCATACCAGTATAATTGTAAAGAATTTTGCATATCTATTACTGGTTTTAATACAAATTAATTAGTTTACAAAATTGAAAATAATATTTTATATTATTATATTAACAATAAAATTTATTCAACTCCTGACCTTTTTTCAAAAATTAATGGAAATGCAATGGGCATTCGGGTTCCTCCACTAATACAGTCAACTTTATCTGGGATTTTTTTCAAATTTGGATGAGGGGAAATTTTGAAATTTTGAAAAATTGTAGTCATAAAAATGAAAAGTGAGTCTCTTGCTAATGGTTCACCTAAGCAGGCTCTTTTTCCTGTTGAAAATGGCAGGAAAGGCTCATGTTTAATTATCTTTCCATCAGTTGATAGAAATCTGTCAGAGATGATCATTATACACATTATTTAGGCTTTTTACACCAACTATAATTAATATACCTTTCAGGTCTGAAAACTTCTGGGTCACCCCAGTAGTCAGGGTCATAAAGACAAGAGTATAAGTTGACCATGACCATGGTCCCCTTGGGGATGTCATATCCATGGAAATTTTTAATATCTTCCATAGCATCATGGGCCACAGCAGGTACGATGACAGCATATCGAAGAATTTCATAAATACAGGCTTCTAAATAAGGCAATCTTTAAAATTAAAAAAAGTTAGTGTCAAAAATCAAACCAAGAACCATTATCTAGATTTTTTCAATAATAAAAACTGATAGATTGGGCTTAATGCTAGTATTATATACTAATCCTAAGTACTACTATTATAGGTAGATTATATTACCGTGATCTATCTGATAAATCAGCACTTGTATTTAATCCTACAACCGATTTAATTTCTTGATGAATTTTTTCTTGAATTTCTGGATGAATTGCAAGTATGTGTACTGCCCAATTTAATGTTGTAGAAGATGTTTCAGCTCCTATATGATATAATAGGTAGGGTACATAATATAAGCTTTTGTACTTATAATTATATTAAAAATGAACAATTTTAAAGGATATATCCGGGTCATAATGAGCATTCTGGCCTTTTAAATGAGGCTTAACATGCAAAAGCCGAATAGATCCTTTAAATGTTAAAAAAAGTCGAATTGATTACCAGCTACAAATAAATCGTTAAGAACAGTAAGCAAGTTATAATCTATATCAAAAATAGAAAAAATTTTACATTGCAGGGCTTCTCCTAGATAACGATAACGAGATTCAAATTTTTTAAAAGTTTTTTCAAGTACCTCCTTCAATTCCATAAAAACTTGAATTTGGATCTTTTTCTTTTTTAATTTCACTCAAATACACGTCAATAAAATCCCTTTCCGAATTTTCCTCGTGTGTTTTCTTATGCCTTTCAACCTCTTCTCTGAGAAAGTCCAGGATGATCTTACTATTCTCGATATATTTATCGACAGGTCTTGTCAAAAACCTAGGTAGTCGACCCACTAGGCTAAAAATCCATGGGTAAAAAACTAAAAGTGCCATGATTTCAACATCCCTATATTAATACAAACTGTATTTACAAAAAAATTATAATTTTTTTTAAATTTAAAATTAGTCATACTCAGC
Organism: Nanhermannia cf. coronata Gr-Ori-00579; assembly: GCA_034699045.1. NCBI lineage: Eukaryota > Metazoa > Arthropoda > Arachnida > Sarcoptiformes > Nanhermanniidae > Nanhermannia > Nanhermannia cf. coronata Gr-Ori-00579. The sequence goes on along the minus strand of JAQIXA010005012.1, from coordinate 3,675 downwards.
TAGTCTATGAAACAAGTCAATCAATTTTGGGTCATCTGGCTCGAATCTTGACCCAGATACAATGGACCACAAGGTGTTCAAAATCGGCCGATTAAAATGGTCCTTTATGAGTACTTGAGAATTTTGCTGACTTTTCAAAGTATCCGTCAAATCCTTCGCTTCAACCTCAATTAGGCTTTGCAAGGAAAATTTACCAAATCCAAAATCCCGTAGATTTCTCAACGTAAATCGCCGTTGCTCACTCCAAGCCTTGGTTGAATCGTTGAACAAGATTCCTAAAAAAAAGTATTTTTAGATTGAAATTGATAGTCAATTTTTAATTTACTGCCATCTATAGGATAATTACCCTAAAATTTTGTTAATAATAAATAAAAAATGATAAATAATAAAAAATTATGAGCCTTGAACGGAATTTTTTGGCTTTTTAGTTAGCTAAAGTCAAAGATTTAGAGCCAAAACTAGGTTTTTGTAGATATTTAAACCTTAAGAATACTAATTGTTCAAAATCGTGAATATTTTGAGTAAATTGCTAGAATACTGGTAGCTTCAAAATTCTTTATATGTTTTCCAAAAGATCTATTAGGCTTCTAACCTTTGCATGTTAAACCTCATATAAAGGCCAGAAACCAGATTATAACCTAAATTTAGGGATTTATAAAAGTTTTAAATTATTTAATATAGTTAACGATAAGTTTATAAAATCAGAAAAAATATTTTAAAATGCTCAGAAAGGATATATTCGGGTTATAATGGGCTTTCTGGCCTTTATATGAGCTTTACATGATAAAAACACAAAAAGCCGAATACATGCTCGTATATTATCTTAGGTTTTAGGTTTAGAAATCTAAATTATTTATAGTTTTTTAATCTTTTTAAAGGTATTTAGAACTTTTTAATAAGCAGAGGTCAAATTATAATGAAATGATATAGATATTTTAAAAGATTGACAATTACCATGTGATTCTTGATTTGCCACTCGGTGTTTTAAAGCTGTGTGCAAAAATCGACCAGTAAATTCAATTTGAGAATGTGCTTCTTTGATCACTTTGTAGTGATTCAGTACTACGATCCTTAAAAAAATTTCAAGCATTTAAATTTATGTAACTAGGATTTAATTAATTACTCTTTAATTAATTGAGATCAATTTTGACAAATTTTGACAATTTTTATCTAAATTTTTGAAAATGTTAAAATATGCCTTGGATAAAGTCCAAATAACATAATTAGTACATAATAATAATAAGCTTTTAAATTATAACAAATTTGGGTACTTTAACAGGGTTCTCAACTACCTCTGCTCATTTTTGCAGCCTTATTCCACCCCAAGATACATATCCTTTGAATAATATTTTGCGCAAAATTTTTCAAATAATTATCTAATATGAGATTTTGGTTTAGCTTGAACTTTGGTTTAGCATTTGTCTTAACTAAATTTTTATATTTTTCATCTTTAAAAATATGAAAGGATCTATCCAGGATTGTGTTAAACCTCATAAAGGCTTAAAAGGCTTGTATAAACCGTAAATATTAGGTGTATTATGGGATTTTTTAAATTTTAAATTTTACCTTTTCGGTCCCAAATCAAATGCCAAAATATTCCCCCATTTTTTTCTCAACTTGAGAAATAAAACATGAGGTTCTCTCCCAGTTTGTAAAAGACCTCTAAAAAATTCAAAATTTATAAAAATCTGAAATTTTCAAATTTTCTTCGAATTTTGAATACCCTATCAAAGGCCAGTAACTCCAAGGACCTATAAAATACAGTAATAAATTTCAATATTGTATAGTAGGTTACGAGTATAAAGTTTAGAAATTTATATACATAAGATATATATTGAATATAGATACCTTTAGGAAAATTTTTGGGCTCATTGAGACGTTTCTTAAAAATTTGTAAAATTATCAAACTTATGAGAAATATGAGAGAATAGAACAATAGAGTAGTGACAAACATTTTCAAAATTTTAGTATTCGGTCAATTCTTTGAAATTAGAAATAAATAAAATACAAGTTTCCTCATCCCTGTATTTTGAGTATCTGACTGTCAAATCTTTATTTACAAATATGTGCTCATCAATCATTATCATATGATAATACTATATGGTATACATTATAATGTGTTTAAGTCCAAAGAGAAGATTGAAGGTCATTTACATTTACCACACTCAACATCATCTATATTGAGTTAAAACACGGACTTTAGGCTCAGAATTAGTATAAGAATAGAGAATTATTCATATAAGGCAGGGGAGATTAGAGATACATATCTTTATATATGTATACTGATTTATGTAAGAATTGTATTCTATCACAAAATATCGACTTCATTCAGAAAAAGCATCTAAATTTCAAAATTTGTAATTTCTATATTTATATATCTAGAGATAGCCAAGACATTCTCAAAATTATTTCAAATTAAATGGACAACTAACTGGTTCATCCGAAAAAGGCTGTCAAAATAAGAATTTTTTCCAAAATATTATCTAGATACCACACAAAATTCCACGTCAAACAAAATCTAATCAAAAAGATGCTAATCTGTATTTTTTTTAGCATTTTGTAAGTAAATTTTGTCGGTCATTACATTTTAGCATACAAAAATTTTCATTAGTACCTAAGTAGTAGGTTTAATTATGGTAGGGTACTAGTATTTGTATACCCTATATGTTTAGAATTAAGCATAATTTAAAGGTATCAAAATCCGAGCTTTGAATATTTTGTATATTTATATAGCACTTTATACAAAATACAAAATTCCTACTTTACATAGGCTTATTTTATACATAGTATTTACCATATGATATACAGAAATAATCTTCAAAAGTGCTTGATAAAAAATTTGTCCTTGGATCAAAAAAAAACCTCGTGAGTGAGGCGCATTTCTACATTTTTTTTTTTACAAAACCTGTTTTTTTTGTATAAATAAACTGTACCCTAAATATAGATACCTACAGATATATGAACATAAACTGAAAACTAGATAATGAATTTACTAATTAATGAATACTTATTAATTTAATATCTACTTTCAAACTCAACATAAAAATAGGAAGCTCGTTATCTATTTATTAGTTATTTAAGTATATTTTAGTCAGATTTTTAAACCATAATATAATGCTAGCTTATCTATCTGTAGTACCCTACATTTTTCACTTCAAAACACGGTTCATAAACTTGAAAATCAAATATAAGCTCTGCTGGTTTTTAATTATGAATTATATTATAAATGAAAGGATATCTTGGGGCTTATATTTGGCTTTTTTGGCTTTTATATGAGGTTTAACATGGTAAAAGCCTGAAAGCCAAATATACCTACCCATAAATTAATAAAAATTGCTAAAAATGCTTTAAAATATGAAACATTAAAACTACCATAACAGAACTAAGGTATGTATTTTGTATACTCGTATACTGATGAATAAGATTAGTATCCTGTAATATATAATAAGCAAAATGATATTACGAGTATTAATAGATTGCATTATATCTTCCAGAACAGATCACTTGAATTTAATGAATTTTTATAAAATTATCAAAGGCTACATTCGGCTTTAAAACAAGACCTATACATGTTAAACCTCATTATAAAGATCAGAAAGCCCATAACCCCAAAATATCCTTTTATTACTTACCTACTAATTGAGTACTAAAGTGTCAGATTTCCATATTTATGCA
>JAQIXA010005011.1:0-10137 GCA_034699045.1 Nanhermannia cf. coronata Gr-Ori-00579 | reverse complement strand
TAGTACTACTATGCACGTAGTAGTGTGCCTACCTACGATATGTACAATATTCTAATTTATATCATATATTGCTACTTGGTGAAGATTCAGGTGATTCTTCTTCATCATCTTCTTCTTCAAATTGTGATGGGAAATCATGTGAGCCCTTAGAGTCTTCTTTTTCCTCTTCATTTTCGGCTTCTGCTCCTGAGGATCAATTGTATAGGACGACCAACAAAAAACACAAAAAACACCAAATCAAATCCAACCTCTACAATTTCTAGACTTTAAAAAACCACGAGCCATTCATGTAAGCAACAACTCATTCTCATTATTATACATGCAATAATACATAGGTACATCATACAGGGTAGACCAAAAGTATCTGCATGCATGCTCGTGAAAATGTTTTATAGAAAAACTTTTATTTACCATAGGAAAAATATTGAAATGTCTCAAAATTGCTTCAAAAAAGACTTCGAAATGTCAAAATGCATAATAGGAAAAGTACCCTACTCGAAAACCCTCAATTTTAACATTAAATGTGTTTTGGAACAATTTTTTTTTTAGATCTTTTTGTAATTTTTCTCTCCCAAATTATGTATGTCTTGGGGTTGATTGACCCTGTACATATAACTTTTGACCTGTATATCTTAGCATGGAAAGGTTTAGATATTCGAAATCTCTGTGTAATCCCCTATCTAATTGGGATATCTATATTATATATCTTACTGGGTTTAAAAATCCTACGAGGTCTATACTATATTAAAGCCTAAATATTTACGACACTCACAAGATACTTTTGGAACACCCTGTACGTTATTACATAGAAATAAGTGATGATGTATTTTGGAAAAAGAAATTTGATCGTTAGTTAGTTTAAATTATCAAGTACATAGTACCTATACACAGGATTATGCAATTGGTCGAGCGAAGCGAGCACTTACTATTCAACTTTGCTTCCAATTTGTCCCTCTCTCTGTCTGTTTGTATGTTTGTATGTTCGCGGCATAACTCGAGAACTACTGGACCGATTTTAACCAAATTTGGTATGAAGGACCCTTATAGGGTCTAGTTGTGCATGCTCGAAAAAAATTTCAAATTGCCCCACCCCTTGGGGTTCAGGGTACCCTTAAAGGGTTCCCCATGTTAATCGAATGGGAAAAAATCAAAAATGAGGTAATCGATTACGTAGATTCAGAATTTGATATTCTTTTGACCCTGGTTAGTTGACCATTGACCCCAAAAATTGACCTATGAACCCGAAAAAATGGGTGGAAGATGTGATATCTTCATTACTTTGCTCACACAATTAATAATCAGCAAGTGTAGTGAGTTGATTAAAGCCTAGTAGATAAAAAATTTTTTTCTTGCAGCCTTTCCATACAGTGATTCGTCTTTACAATACCCCGTACGACCATGTGGTGATTCTCCATGCTCTGAAGAGTTTACGAGAGTTGGTGAAACAGCCCGAGGCGATCAACCAAATGCTCAACCAAATGCTGGAGAATTCACCAAGGGTCCTAGAACTTGCAAATATGGGGTACTTATTATTATACCTATATTTATTCTATTTATTTATTTATTTATTTATTTATTTATTTTTGTATAATTTGATATATTAATCCTAATTATATAATAAGGTGTCTGAAGAAGAGGTCGTATGCCCACATCTTCATCGACCTCCTCGTCAACTTTGGACGAGGATTCTACGCGTCCAATGAAGGGATCTCTGAGGGTGAGATGAGGGGGAACTATCAAGTCCTACTCGAATCTTGGACCATTGTTAATGAAATATTGAAACGACTCAACTCTAATTTATATAAGACTTAACTACCTACCTAACCTATCTTATTGGCCGAGCGAAGCGAGCACTTACTATTCAACTTTGCTTCCACTTTGTCCCTCTCTCTGTCTGTCCGTTTGTCTGTCTGTTTGTCGAGAGGATAACTCCCCAACCAAGTTGCTAAAAGAAGTGTCAAAAAAAATTCTTTTTGAGCGTCAAAAATTTTTACTGGTTAAAAAAAAAGCGCTCCTGAACAAAAGAGATTTTGTAAAGTAATATACTAACTAGTATTAAGCCCAAAATTCTTTTTGGATGTTAATTTATTTGACCATAAAAAAGGTCAAAAAGTAGAAAAATAGTGAAAAAAATAACAAAAAAATTTTAAAAAAAAATAATCAAAAAAAAAATAATAGGGTCGAGAAGGATTCGAACCCGAGACCTCAAATTCGTTAGGCCGATAAGCACGCAACCAAGCCGAGTTGCGTAGTTATAGTAGTAAGAAAAAAAGTCTTACTTAAAGCAAATGATTTTTAATTTTTTGTCCGTTAAATTCCGTATATTAGAGAATCCTCTGTTTAATATACTGATGATTTTTTATTTATTTTAGCGATCGTGTATGGTTCTCGAGTTGAGAAGAGAGCCCTTCAACTTCTCTCAGCGACCGTGTTCCAGGAGGATGAGGTGGACAATAAGGTTGATATAGTGGGGAAGACTTGGACTGAAGAAATCTTCAGCCTCAATTCATCCAATTATGATCTTCTTCAGATCGTCCTCTTAAGGGTCATCACGACCCTTCTCTTGGGCGACAAAAAGCCAAAATCTTCAGTGAATTCAAACATCATTAAATTCATCCCAACAGTGGCTCTGAGCTCACAGCCTCTCCTTCAAACTTCATTCCGTCTCGCACTGAAGAAGGAGGGGGGTTCGAGGCCGCTTCACTCACACTGGCTTGAAGCTCTCGTCTCCGTCCTTCCTCACCTTGGATTTGACCTCGTCAACATCGCTGTCCCTGCACTTCTTCAAGCCTCTAATAATCTCATTGGACATGAAAGAAGCATCTCCTCATCCACTTCTTCATCTACTTCTTCAGCAACTTCATTAACAACAACTTCATCAACAAATGAAAACTACAACTCGACAACGAGAGAGCCAAGAGAAACTTCTTCGTCTGGTCATTTTAATGGAACTTGCTTCTCAACCTGGAAAAAGATTCCAATATTTCTTGATGGAGAATTTGCAAATATTTCATCAGGTGGTGGTGGAGGAGGAGGAGGTGATGGTGGTGTTGATTGTAAGACTTCAAACTCATTCGTCTATGTGCCCTGGGTGAAGAGAAGTGAGGATTACCTCGTAAGTTATTCATCTCTACTAAAAGTTTAGATATTTGGCCGAGCGAAGCGAGCACTATTCATAAAATAAAATACGTAAATTCTGGATTTGTGGAAACCCAAAATCAATGTAAAATTCCCATTTCTCTTTTATGTTGACGGGGAGGGTGACGCGGGTTCGAATCCTGCTGGACTCGAATTATTTTTTTTTTTGCATTTTTTGTGTTTTTTTTTTTGTTATTTTTCTAATTTTTGACCTTTTTTAAGGTCAAATTAACAACCCAAAAGAATTTTGGGCCTAATTACTAGTATAATATGAGATCTCATCATAATCTTATCTTTAAAAGGGTTTCTTTAGTATTAAACAATTTAAATTTCTATCCATAGAAAACTATAAACAGGGTATTTAATACAAATATGTATAGCGAAGAAATTTTAAATTTTAAAGACTCTATAGTACCTAGGTATATTATATACTTTGAAGAATTTCAATTTTTTTTTGATATTTTGACATTATTTTGAAGCAATTTTGCCCTATTTTAAATTTTTTTTTAAATTTTCTCCTATGTAAAAAGTACCAGAGTTCATTGACCTATAAATTTTGACCTGTTCATCTTATTGTTCTTATATAGTATAGTATTGAGTTCGAGTTTTGTGATGGTCAAACCGTTTTATTTTAATTACAGTAAAAGAGTTACAAATTCATTAATTATGTAGTAGATTAGCATATAATAATAATAATAAATTATATTATTTAAATTAAGTTAATATACATATAATTATAGTATTGGCTTTCCTACCTCACTTAATAATAATATACAAATTCCTAAATAAAATAAAATATCAAAAAATTATTTTGAAAATATGGAAAAAATTAGTCAAATTTTATCGCATCTTTTTCGACCACTGAACTCTCCACATTGGATGGAGACCTGTCTTGTTGAATATTACGGAAATGCGTCTTTTTTGAACATTTTTTTATTTAAATTGAATTCACAAGAAAATCAATTAGTTATTCAGATATCAGACAAAAAGAGCCGACGATATATTTTTTTTAATTTTATAATTTTATTTGTATTTTCTACACTTAAAATTGGGACTTTTCTTCACCATGGATTTACAAGATCTGATGAGAGCTACAAAATCATTGTCAACATCTTATATGGAATCCTTGTAGTATTTTCAATCATACTCCATCTAATCTATATGGATCAAGTGGACATTTTAGTTCCCTTTATCAACCAGATTTCTCAAATATTTAGACGATTGGGTAAGATAGATAATTATATTTAATAATTACAAAATATACGTTAAAAATTTCAAAGGAGAAAAGTCTCCTGATAATGTCTAAAGAAAGTCTAAAGCCAATAATTATATGTATAACTAAAAGTAACGTTTTGAAAATGGTACAGTAACGACTGATTTAGCGACAACTGATCGAATTTTTTTGTTAAATAAATAAATAAATTATAATAGTTTTGTTTAATTTTTCGTTAATTCAAGTTAATTGTTATGTTTTTGTAAGCTTTTTTTAGCATATTTATGCAATTTGTATCAGTTGTCACTTTTTTGATCAGTAATGCTACATAATAATAGTAATGCTAATAATGCTACAGATCAATCTTTTAAAACCCCAATTCATTTCAGAGTCAGAATTTGATGGTGCAGTGAAGATTCTTTGGCTTGAGGTTTATGTGAGGTTTGTGAGTTTTGGGTGCTATTTCATCCCACCTCTCTTTTGGGGTGTCATCTATGCATTCCCTCACTCAGCCCTATTTGTCTGGACATACTGGACTGGACAAAATCTATTCAGTACTTATTTAGGTATTTTTTTAAAATATTTTTTGTAATTTATTTCATTGCCAAGAAAGGCCAAATGATAAAAAACTTCATATCTTAAATATTAATAAGGTGTATTTAAACAATCGTTAAATGTAGATGTACTATTTATATATTTATTATGCTAGATACTCGGTGTTATATTAGGTAGCCAATTATATATTTTATTCAGATCTTTTCTAGTCTAAGGTTAGGAAAGGAATACAAAGATACTTTAACTCTATATTCCTTTTATACTTGAATGTGTTTACGTAATACGAACTTATGCATTTCTAGTTAAGGACTTGGCACTGCATGATACCTTTTCGACATGGCTGTGATATTTCAACAGTTTTTTAGCGGTAGATTTTAAATTGGGCGAGCAACGCTGATTTTTAATCATTCAAGTTTCTCTGACGTTTCAATTCAAAATCTCGAATTGCCCCCATAACCTTTTGGAGTACTCTGATCTAATATAAGCTATGTCAACGAAATAATGTTTGCGGTTCTGCGGGCTAACATTACGGTTCCTTAATCCCACGTGCTGACCCGAGGACAACATATCTTTATATATCAGACCATGGATAACGTTTTTATAAAATAAAAAATTTTACTGTCCGGCAGACTTTAACAGAATCCGCAGCACTCCAAGGTAAGGGGCCAATTGACTTTGTTGCAAAAATGTCGCATGTAGGGTTAGTCTTTACAAATTTGGTTAAAATCCGTCCAGAGAATTTCGAATTATTCTGCGGAAAAAAAAACTTACAAAGTTAGATAGTAAAGGTTCGCTATACGCTATCCAAATACACCCTTTCTGCAATTAATAAACGGAAATTTTATAAGTAACATAATTGTAAATGTTATAATATAGGTTTGATTGGAGTAGTTTACCTGGCATTTGAGACATATTATCACTTTTTTATGATAACCATCATTGTTGCCAACATGTACTTGGGTGGTTGGTACTTTATTGGCATACAATGGTTTCTTGGTATATTCAGGTTAGTATACAAATAGAATACATAATATATTTTAATCATCGTTTTTGAAATTTGAAAATAACTCATTTTATTACCCTTTTAACAAATTTAGTGTGAGTTTAAAAAAATGTTCAAATTTATTTGAAATCAAAAGATTTTTGAAATTGTACCAAGAGATAGAGCTGGCGCATGCGCACGCCATCAACCAATTCTCGAATCCAGAACTGATCACATCGATGGCAATTATGACACTCCTCAATATCTTCTCCGCCTATCTCGCTGTCAAATCCATGGAGACCAAAATACTCCAACTCATCGCAGTTTTTATCTTTTTCGTCACAAGTATCTATATCCTTGTGGCTGTCAAATTTGGAGAAATAATTCAAACCAATTCAAAAGATTTTATTTCCATTCTTGGAATAAAATCAAATAGTCTATATTCTGGGAGAAGAAACGGGAAAATTCTACAGAAGCAAGTAAAAGCGATGAAAATTTTGAAATTTAAACTTCATATTTTTCTCAATTTGAATCATGAATCCTTACCAATGATTACTGACTTTATCTCTAATTATATTGTTACACTTATTTTCTCTTTTTAAAAAATGTAGGTACTTTATTTGCCCTAATTAACACTAACAATCAGAGCAGATTGTAGTTACTTAGACCACACCGCCTACAAAAACTTCAATATAACGGAATATTTTTTCTTCAAAACTACAAAATCAATCACTTTTCAAGTTTACCAATTATCTAAATAATTACAAATTTTTCTTATCTTAAACTAGTGAATAATCCATAACCTAACATTAAGGGGTCTATCTTTTTTAGATCCATTTCATTATTAGCGTTTAGGAATTTTTTACAATGTTTAAAATCCATGAATATACAACTATAATTAAAAAAATAATAACTAACTATACTAATACACTATAATAACCTCTAAAATACAGTGGATTTACTAATTTATAGGCAAAAATATCAATCAGTCGATTAGCTCTATCAATATAATTATGTAAAGAAACTTAAATATATATCATTTTACTTGATATACATCTATTGCAGAAATTAGATTAACTATTTATTAAGATATCCTTAGATTTTAACATATTAGTGTATTTACATCTCTAGGTTTACATATTACATATAAAGATTATTTCATTGAAATACCCGTTTAGTATTCTACTTATATCCTATCTTTTATTTCAAAAACTCGAGCTTTTTATTGATATCAATTCGATGTGTTTCCCAGAAATAAGAAAAAAGTTGTTTTGGCCACATAATCTTCACTTTTCTTGGATTTTCTGAGTTATTATTATTATTATTATTATTATTATTATTATTATTATTTAATAATTCATTTTCTGATGCACTTTTAGAGTAAGCCATTTTGTCCATGGCTTCGTCTAACCTTTTCATAAACCGATCCATTTCAACCGACTTGACCTGAACTTGTGGGATTTTGTCTTTGAGACATTTTCTCAACACTTGAATTATAAAATTTACTTGGCATTCAATCATAAAAATTGTAGAATTGAAAACAGCCTAGAAATAATTTTAGAAATTTATTATTAGTACTAAATTATAGAAAAGATCTATATTATTTATATGGAGATTTTTACAGTGTTTGGCCCTAGAAGAACAAAAAAGTTTGGCATTTTTGGATACATCATTCCATAGTAGGATTCTCCAGATTTGACATGACCTCGAAATTCAAAATTGTCTACACCTATTATTTGACCCCCGCTTTTAAATCCATTTTCTGTAAATCCAGTCGCAAAAATTAAGACCTAAAATAATAATTAATTAATTAATATTTAGAAATTTAATAATTAATTAATTAATTAATTAATTATTATTATTATTAATAATTTAAAATCTATTATATACATATAAATTAAAGAAAGGTTTAAAATAAATTACATCCAGTTTTATATTTTCTCCATCAGATGTGGTGATCGTCTTATCACATGCTTTTTGGATTTCTCCCAAATGTAATTTGACGTTCTTCCGGTTGAAAGTCTGAAGGTAAGTATCCGATAGGAGGATTTCTTTATAACCGAGCTCGTAGTCAGGCCTCAATTTAGACCTCATTTTTGTGTCCTTCACTCTCCAGGTCAAATGTAATAGACAGAACCATTTGGATATTCGATTTGCTACTGAACCCGATCTGTATTAGAAATTAGAGCACAAAGAAGATTGTAAAGTTATGATGGGTTAAACAATAGTACTAGGACTTAATCAACAGCTTGATTGTAAATTGGGCGATGAAAGCATCTCAAGTTCCCTCTTTTTTCGGATTCAAATGTCAACTTCCGGGTCAAACGGATATCAAATTCTAAATCTCCGTAGTCGATTACCCCAAAAGTAATTTTTGATTTTTACCATTTGTTTAACATGGATGGGTACCCTTAAAGGGTCCCTTGAACCCCAAAGAATGGGGCAATCTAAAATTTTTTGAGCTTGTACAACTAGACCCTGCGAAAATAACAAACAGAGAGACAAATTGCAGGCAAAGTTGAATAGTAAGTGCTCGCTTCGCTCACCCAATTAGGATACTTGTTAATATCTGAACCTAATATGTATATGGATTCATTCGAAATTTAGATCAGAAGGTTATTCCGAATTGGGAAATTTTCGTTACACTAGGATTTTGAACTGAATTACTTAACTGTGTATAATATTTACCTAAGAGCTTGAAATCCACATTCATAAGTGATGAAAATGATAGTCCGCCAAAGGACCATAAGGAATGGGAGATAGTCAAAAAGAGTTTTGACAAATTGGGGGACCTTGAACTCGACCTTGGGTAAAACCCAATAAGCCTGCCTTTGGAAACAGTGGAGTTCTTTTACTTGACCCGCTATACTTGGGATTATCTGAATAGCACTGTAATTTTAAACGAAATTTATAAATTTAAAAAAAATAATTGTTGATATGTAACATAATATTATGAGATATAGGAATACTTTTTAAAGTATTTTTATTTCACCTTGCCCCTGACCCAACAACCCCAACTCGTTTATTTGAAAGATCCACTTTTGGATCCCACTGTGCAGAATGGAATTTGGGGCCGGAAAAATTGCAAAGTTCTTTTGGAATATTTGGAACACTGTACGGTCCTTTTGAACAAATCCTTATCACAAATTATAAATTTAATTTTTTTTAGTTAAATATCAATATATACAGGGTAATTAGTCATTAATTTTTAAGTCCCACAAATTTCTCAATAAAACATTCCTATACTTACACAAAATCAAATGTCTCAATTTTCGTAGTTTGCCGAATTTTGTCAAAAATTGTGAATTTCCATTGCTTTGATTCCTCAAGCCAAATATACGAGTCAACGTGTGTGTTAAACCGTGCATTTTCATGCAGGTTATGTTTTTTTGCAAGACCTTGCAAGTAATCCCTTATCTCAGGTTGACTTCCATGAGAATTTGGCCAATCTTTTAGGCCAAATACATATGAAAAAGCATATTTAAAATACCTATAAATTTTTTTTAGTATGTATAAACTCACTTGGAGTTTTTTCAAATGAGAAACAGTAAAGATGAATTTGTAAATTTGATTGACATCCAGGATACTCATTGACTAACCAAACACCTCCAAAATCATTATTTTCATCGTAAATCCTTAAAAAATTAGTTTTTTAAACTCAAAAAATATGCTATCCCCATTGAGGAACCTTATAGTGTATTATATTGAGAGTAGGGCCTTGCGCATTGTTATTTTGAGCCGAAAAATAATCAACTAATTAGTATTTACTTACGTGAAATTTTCCAGTTTTAGTTGAGTTTTCAAACGAATTCCAGCACAAATTCCAGAAGATCTTAAAAAATAAATTTTTGAATGCTAAAATTACATATTTTGTAATATATATATCATACCCAGCACCAATGATTGCAATCTTTGGATAAAGATTTTCCATAATTGTCATTTTTATTTTATAAAAATGTCAATTTTATTTGGAAAAAAAAATAGAAAATTGCAAAATTTCCAATGTACTTTACCTGCTGTAATTATAATTTAGAGTAGACAACATGCTACATATCATAAATTATATAATTAACATATTTCATAATCGCACAGTGATAAAAAGATTACAATTATGTACATTTTTAATTTGTTATCAAGTTAGTTGTAACTTGTTAAATTTCATTTGACAATTTATACACTCTAAAAAAAAGTTCCCGTATTTCCAATAAAAACTATTGGATTTCCAATAAAATGTGCACTTCTGTGAAAA